>JAGDQP010036017.1:8199-19264 GCA_022664845.1 Lepisma saccharinum | reverse complement strand
ACTAACGGGTTTGAGAGAGGAGGCACCCGAAAAAGGGCACATGTTAGCGTAGCCGTAGAAAGAAATAGTCTCAGTGGACATAATGCGAAAATTTGAACATCAATTCTTCCTGTAGCGCAGGAATTCCAATGGCGTTTGTGTGGAATCGCCATCGGGCCTTAAAATGAATTTAAGTCAAACAAAGGTCATAACAATCAATATGCTGCAAAATGGGGAAATAAAGATTAGCGGAGAGACAATAGGCATAGTTGATGAGTATGTTTACCTAGGTCAGCTCAAGACATCGAATGCCAAGTTGGCTGATGAAATAAATAGAAGATGTAAAATGGCGTGGAGTTTGTTTGGAAGACTACACTTTATTTTCAAAAGCAAACTACCAATTTGTCTGAAGCGTAAAGTTTATAATCAGTGTGTCTTACCTGTGATGATGAACGGCTGTGAAACTTGGACATTGAATGGACAAACGACTCAAAGATTGAGAGTCACACAAAGAGCAATGGAGAGGTGCATGCTAGGAATAACCAGGGGGGGACAGGAAGAGAAATGAATGGATTCGCGCACAAACAAATGTAGAGGATGTAATCAAGACTGCGAAGAAGCTGAAGTGAAAATGGTCCGGTCACATAGCTAGACGAACAGATGGAAGGTGGACGACAAATGTACTACATTGAATTCCTAGAGAAAAAAAAAAACAACCGAGACGACGTCCGAATGCAAATTGGGTAGATAAAATCAAGCGTTTTTCAGGAGCTACATCAGACCGAGATATGTGGAAAGAAAAGTGGGAGGCCTTCATCCAGCAGTGGATAGAAAACAGCTGAATATACACAGTAATATATACAGTGTTCGATTTGTAGCCGGGGATGGTTGGGATTATCCCCCTCTGTGTAAAAATTTTCCTGGCTCTGTTTCTTGAAATAAACCCCAAAGTTGGGATATAAATGGACATAAAATACAGCATATTACGTATCTCACAAATTCTTCCTCCTCTGTGGAAGTATACAAATCGAACACACTATATAATATATATTTTGTAGGATGAAAGCGGATGATGAAGCTCTCTTTTTATTCTTGATTTTTTATAGGTAAACAAGGAATATTTTGCGGATAAATCTACCTTTTTTCTCTTGCAAGTATTTTCTCAGTCCTTCAGGAAGATTTATTTTTCTTCTTGCAATAGATAAACGAAGATGTCTGTTTTGTTTGTCCCTCACAAATCTTTGTCGAAAGGTCGGCATTACCACTACCAGCACACTACTTACCTTCTCACAGAAACCATCCAAATACACTGCTAAAACAGAAAGCATGAACTAAAGAAGTTATAAATTTTACCATTGCTCGTGTTTGGAGTTCCCATTGTTTACGATGATTCCCTTCCTCCCCACCTCTCTTAAGAAGTTTAAAGTATATTTTCAAAAGGACCGGCTCCCGCTGTGAACGAAAGTGGGATGAGGAGTGACCATAGTACCATCTGGCAGTTAAGTAGCTAACTACGTGAATACGAAAACATCAGCATTTCTGATTTCTGTCGATTCAATAATGAAGGATATAATTTCTCATCGATTGCGTAATGAATGTCTTTGGAAACAGCGAAAAATAGCAAAATAGCGCAAAAATATAAAGATAGTACTCCATTCACAAAAAAAGTACGAAGTTTTAGCTCTTTTCCTTAATGTAATATATACGGTTTCCTCTAATTTTGATACTTTTCTTAAGGGAATTTGGATTATAATTATCCGTATTTAAAAGAAGAGAATACCACATACAGCGTTCAAATTGTACCTTCAAAATGAGATGCATCATATTGATGGCACTATTCAGTCACTTTTGCGAAAGAACGAAATGAAACCATGATTTGCTTAAAAATGTGTGAGATTCCATGTTAAATTGAACATCAATTTTCCGGCCGCTGCGGCTAACTCCATTTCACTCTTAAGGTAATATTATGATAAGAGAAAAGGGATTACTTACAGCTTGTTGTTCTATAGGTGAACAGACATACACTAACACTTACAAGTACAGAAATCTGGAATATTTCTGTGATTTCACCTTCTTCATGCTCGGAGAGTAACAGACACACACGCGAGTAGAATAAAGACTAAGACGACAGTGTCGCCACGTAGCGGACGGCGCATCGAGAATAGTTTACTATTATATAGCGCATGGATTTGCTGAACGTGGAAAAATTGGCAACTCTACAGCGTGTAAGTTCGGGATGGAATTGTGGAAGCAAAAGTGCTTAAAATGCAGAGCAGGCAGGTGTTTTAGAGTTATTGAAGGTTAAGGCCAGGATATATTTTCCCCTTTAAACCATGAATATAGGCACCTTCACACAGACGGCGTGTTGAGGTGCTGATCGTAGGGGGTAAAATGTGGACTATGGCAACCAGGAAAGATAGATCAAAATTGGTGTTGTGAGACTCCGTGAGTAGGGAGATTGGGACATCCGGTTTGTTGATACTACAGAAGGGACGATGGTTATTAGTACGAATGTTGAGAACACCACCTGTTTTCCGCACAAGGCCAGCTATAATTCTCCTACCGAAAGCATTTTCCCCCTTGTTTGACTCCTTCCTTCAACCACATGTTCAGCCGCTGCCTGCTTACATACGCGACACCTACCTACTATTAGAAATCATCCGTAAATTACTGCCTCTTCCTTCTGACATACTGCTTTGTACCATAGATGTTACTTCCTTATATACCAACATTCCTCATACCCATGACTTACCAGCTTTGGAATTCTTCCTTAACCAGAGAATCAAACCTCATAAAAGATAAAAAATGAATTGTATGGGCGGTAACAGCAAATCAAACCTCATATTTCAACCACAGCTTTCCTACTTAACGTGACCAACCTATTTCTAACATGTTACAATTTCACCTTTGACGACAAACACTACCTTAAGATCCGAGGTACAGCCATGGATACGAGAATGGCACATTCTTATGCTAATCTGTTTATGGGTAAGCTCGAACATGTTTTCCTGCAAACTCAGTCTTTGACCCCACTATTCAGGGTAAGATTCTTGGATGATATCCTGATGCTATGGACTCATGGTGAAACCAGTCTCAACACATTCCTAGAACAACTGAACCAATTCCGTGTTGTCCAGTTCACTTTATCCATCTCCAACAAAACAGTCAAAATCCTTGACGTGGACATCACCTTAAAAAAAAACAACAACACCCTCACTACTTAAGTTCACTTAAAACTACCAACTACATGTACTATTTACACTACTCAGGTTCCCACCCTTACCACACCAAGAAAGCGATTCCTTTCTCCCATGGACTCAGAGGACAACGCCTGAATTTCACCACCTCTGCGATTGAAACGTAACACCAACACCTGTAGAAAGCTCTAGTCAACTGAAGCAACCCATTTAACCTTGTAACCAAACAGATTCGCCGTGCATCCTCACTCATTCAACCCACTCAAACATACAACACTAATCGCAATCCGCCGTCGCCCAACCCACCGGCTCTAATCACCCAGTTCCATCCTAAACTAACCAAGGTCAAACAAATCCTACACTCTCATTTCCACATTCTCCAATTTGACCCAGACACAAGATCAGTATTCCCCACCAAACCGAGATTAGTTTTTCAGCATCCCTCTAATCTTAGAAACACGTTGGTCCGTACGAATCCTTCCTCGCCACCGCCCCGAACAGGCGCCCATACGTGGAAAAGACCCAGATGTATGACCTCTATTTTCATCTCTTCTTTCACGGTCACTATCAATACTGCTAGTGGCCGGTACACCCTAAATCCCAAGGGTACATGCCACACCTCTAATACATCCTAACCTGCAAATTCTGCGATGTCATTTATTTGGGGGAAACAGGTGGTGCTCTCTACATTCGTATTAATAAAGATCGTCACTTCTGTACTATCAACAAACCGGATGCCCCAGTCTCCCTACACACCGAGTCTCAGAAGACCAATTTTGATCTATCTTCCTGGTTGCCATAATCCACATTTTTACCCTCTACGACTAGCACCCGAACACGCCGTCTGTGGGAAGGCGCCTATATTCATGGTTTAAACGGAAAAATGTATCCTAGCCTTAACCTTCAATAACTTTAAACCTTACGTTTGCTCTGTATTTTCAACACTTTTCAATCCACAATTCCCTCCCGAACTTACACGCTGTACGGTTGCCATTTTTTCCACGCTCAGCAAATTCATGCGCTGTACTGTTCTCGATACGTCGTCTGCTATGTGGCGCCACTGTCGTCTTAGTCTTTATTCTACTCATGTGTGTTTGTGTGTTTTGCTCTCCGAGCATGAAGATGGTGAAATCACCGAAATATTCAAGATTTCTGTACTTATAAGTGTTAGTGTGTGTCTGTTCACCTATTGAACAACAATCTGTAAGTAATCCCTTTTTTCTTATCATAATTTAACCTTATAGAAAGTGATGGGACCAGACGTACATCTCTACCCTTTTCGCCAATCATGAACCCGGCCTCAACTACCTGTAACTCCCTGCAGCGCAGTGTCTTCTTCTTCCTTCCTCTTCTTTGTTCCGTCTCTAGTTGCACTTTTATTATATTTTTATATATTGTTTCTTTGTTCTCCCCTTCATCTTTATTATTATTATTTTCCCTCTCTCCTCTGATTCTGTACCCTCTTATTCCTTCAGGAAGCCCCTTACCTTCTCCTAGTAACCTTCGCACTTTCTTCTCCATTTGGTGTTTTCTCCATACCATCTAGTCATTTACCCTACTCCATAGCCTGGCCACACTGTCATTCTGCTTCTGTTCACAATATGGCGTTTCCTTAACACCAGTCCCGCATCTGTGCGCTCTGTCCATTTTCTCTTGTAGCAGTTGAAAACGCTTTTGCGAAACGTACAGCTTTTCTATTGTGTTTGTGATGTTATTGTACACCTGTCTCAAGAATCTACCATGTAAGTAACCTTTTCTTCTCCCTGTTTTACAATTTATATATAAAGCTTTTTTCTTTTTTTCTCTTTCTTTCTTTCATTCATTCATTCAGCTTTCAGGAAACTAATCTTTGCACTTATATTCGTTTTCAAATTACATACATTTCTCAAGGCAGGAGCTAAAAGGATTAAAATTATAATATTGTTCATATTTCTTTCCAGGAGGCAAATATTTGTTAGACCCAGAGCTCAGAGCGAGAAGAATCGTGAATATATCACAAAATGCAACAGTTGATTTTTGTAAAGCTTTCTGGTTATTATCGGAAACAGGTATGTTCAGATCTTTTTGTTGTAGTTTTCAGTGTAACTTTATATTTTTTTGCTTTGTTACGATAACTGATGGTTCAACAGAGATAGCCTCTCGGCCATTCCACGTAAAAGTGAGCGTGAGGTCCAAAATTTAGATTATACTATAATTATCAAATTTCCAGTGGAAGTTGTAGTTTGAAGAGTATTTTTTCCCATAGCAACAAGAAAAAGGAGTGTCCTTTTAAATTCAGTTGTCTAATTTGCTAATAAAAACACATATATAGGTGACATTGTGGTTTTGCCTTTACAGGTAAAAGTTAGTAGTTTTTGTTTCTTGTCAGCCATCTGATTTTCCAGTGACTTCTAAAGTGTGAATGAAGTAGAACTATCAGCTCTACCTAATCAGCCTGGATTTTGAGCTGCAAGTACGGTAATTTATGAATTATGTAAGTTTAATTTAGTGTTAAGGTAATTTAATTTAAGTTTAATTCAATTTAATTGCGTACTGTCACACCCGTTACGCAAAACATGCAAAAGTGTACTTTACTTCTGCAAGAGACAAATACTAAAACTCATGTTATTGAAGAATGATTGCTTGGATCTTAATGGATCTATAAAATCAACATCTAACTTATTCTTAAATAAAAGGCTAAATAGCACATATCGAGTATGACATGTGGTTCGTAACAGGCGTGACGCAACCAGCGTAACGGGTATGACAGCCCTTTTGGCATGATGAAGTACAAAGTGCACATTGAATCCATGATCAAGTTACCAGTTTTTACATCTTTGTTATATGTGGATATGTGTTTCGTTCCTTTATGCAGTAATCAGTGATGAACTATCCGACGACAAATTGTTATTTTGAGGGCTATATTTGAACATCTGAAAACGGTAATCCCAGCATAGAAATATCATTAATTTGTTCTGGTGGTTCTGCAGCTCAAAAGGACTTCTGGACCACATATCAGGGGAAATTGGTGTACTACAAGATTTGCAGTACAAACACTATTTAGTTACTAAAGATGAAAATACTCTTATTATTGGACGCACAGCCCAGTCAGAACTGAAAGAATTTAACATGTTCGTCCCTGCAAAGAAACAAACTCTACCTCTTAGTGTTCTGAAGCTAGGGGGAAGGGGGAAGCTTCGACACAGTGATGTGTATCATATGTACGGTTTGAACAAATACTAGATGCTTTGCCTGAGCCCAAAATAAATTAGTTAGCAACAGAATATTGTATGAATTCTCTGGAGATGTTGGCATTTATGAACATGGTAAAGTTAATATTGGAAGTTGCAAGTGATAAGCGACTGATCTCTACGCAATTTTCGTTACGAAAACAGTGCAAATGCTTTAATGCACTTTAATCTCAAATCTTAATTAGTTTACAAGTATGTTCTCTTTAGAGAAAAATGTGTTTTGAGCCATGTTTTTTTTTAAATGATATTTACTGTATTTATAAAATTGGTACGCCTGGGGTTATTCCGTAAATATAAATAGAATTATATTCACATCTACTAACAATTGAAAAGCCTCCGGTCCCTTGGTAGCATTTTGGACACGCAAGCATTATTTTTTAATAAAATATCTCTGCTTATACACATCATTTTTTGCAGTTTTATTTCGCCATTCCCCATAGAGAAATGCTTAATGTAAACTATTAGGGAATTTATATGTAAGTAGTTGAGACAAGCCCTTAAGAAACCTCTACATATACATTGTTCGCTGTTATATTTCATCTTTCCCGTTAAAGAAACGCATATTATCAAGTATTAGCAAATTTTCATGTAAGTATACGGGGTGGCAAGGCCCCTAGTCTCCCGACAACTTTCCATAAAGAAACGCATAGTTTCAAATATTAGGGAATTTGTGTATATGCAGAGCTTTTTTAAGAAGCGCGGGCCCAAGAAGGGCTTGCAACCGACTACATACATCTAAACAGTTGTTCGCTGTTATATTCAGTTTTTCTCTTCGCTAGGTTTTTCTTATGTGTTTAAAGATGGACCCTAACATATTTTACACTGACGTTATGTTAAATAATAGTATAGCTGTTTTCAAATAATGTAGAATGCAATTTGAGGTAGAACATTTATTCAAGGTCTTTAGTATTCAAACCCGAGAATATACCTTGCGTACATCCACAAACTCTGTAGACATGTTTAAAAGTGTGTACTAAAAAGAACGAATCACAAGACTTGTTTTCTAAGTAAACATGTAAACAACTTTGGACCAATCATGAGATCCAATACAAAGGTGATGTCTATCGCCTAGCAACGCACTTAGCCTATCAGCGAAGGCTTAACTTGTAAAGATTTCAGCCAATTACAATATACAAAACAACTGGTTAAGCGAACCCTGTAGTAGCAACCTTTTTAAATAAAATGCACACTTTGTTGATAGCAACTATTTTGGAAATAAAAGACTAACATGCTAAATTAGACATAGTTGCCAAAGACTTCAAATAAATCAAGTTTAAATTATTGCATTAATAATCTTGTTTTGCCTACTTGGTACTCGTTAAAGAAACTCTTATTGTCAATTATTAGTAAATTTTCATGTAAGTATACGGGACAAATTATCCGTACAAATTCCCTGCCCCCCGACAAATTTCCTTTGTTTCTACACGTACACTTTGGCTACTTTAAAATTACGCCTTCATACCTTATACAAGGGTGTCTACTGATACTGGAAATACTGGAATTTAATTTTGGTGCTGGAAATATACTAGAATTTTGATCCACATACTGGAAAAATTATGAAATGTACAAATAACATTCTTTATAATCTACCCTGGATTTTTGAACTCCAAACGTGCAGGGTAATAACAATCTTGCATTATAACTAGAATATAATAATATACAATTATTTATACAATTTATAATATAACTTAATTAGTTAATACAAATAATGCTCTTGGCTCACTGTATCAGGCCTCCGAGCAGGGTGACTACGGTTTGGGGTTGTCGGTCAAATGATCATGAAAGTAGTGAAATTGAGTTTCAGGTCATGAAAAAAGTGATATTATAGACAATATGTAATACTTATGTAATACAGTACAGTTACTGAAATAATAAATTGTGATTTTTTTCAATGACTCGGCGTTGAGACGTGACGCCCTCATCGCCCAGCATCTCTCTTGGTGTTGCAGATAGTCACTAACTTCCCCTTTTCTACTAATACTGTTTTCAGTTTCCATTCTTTCTTCATTCTCTTTTTATTATTATTATTATTATTATTATTATTGCAAATAATAACAATGGATGCATTATATTATATGCAATGCTTCAAGTACAGTATACAGGGCTGCAAACTAGTCAGTAAAGTCAGTAAAAGTATGTATTTTGAGGAAAGTCTGTATTTCATGAAATTGGTCAGTAAAGTCAGTTTTTACACCGTGATTAGCTGCATTAAACATTTTTTTACAGCTAGGTAAGCGGAAGCCCAATGATGGGGAAACTGAGGGCCAGTTTTAATGCTGGCACATTGATTGTGTAAAGATTTCAGTCTTTAATGAGCAGCTACATCTACCGAACAGCACCACTCTTCTTGAATTTTAATTTTATATCATTGTGAATTGAAAATGAACAGTTATATATGAAGCTATAAATTTATACAACGATTTTTATCCATATACTATATAGCCCCATGGACACTCACTCATTCACTCACTGACTGATTCATTTATTTATTTCATTAAGTACATTTGGTGACAACATAGTTGTATTAGAGTACAGTCAAAGAAAAGAATTAACAATTGACAAAACAAGAAATAAATAACTGTAAGGTAGAAATTGAAACAATTACATACACAACGAGATTATAAATTCCATCTTAATATTGATAGGAGTAAAGATATTGAAGAATTTCATTCAACGTATATCCTTCACTTTGTATTAATATTTTTTTTACACTCATTTTAAATTTGACATCCACAAGGTTTTTTAATTTATGTGGCAGATCATTATAAAACTTTATACCTTGTGCCATATAGGATTTGTTTATTTTCTCTAACCTTACTCTGGGTTTAATTAGTAGGTCATTGCTCCTTGTATTATAGGAATGTATGTCGGAACCCATTATAAAATCCTCCTTACGCGTTTTTATGAACATAACGACATGTAAAATGTAAATGCTAGGTACAGTTAAAATATTCATTCTTTTAAAATGACCTCTACAGGATTCATAAATAGATAGTCCTAGGATGACTCTAAGTGCTTTTTTTTGCCAGAGAAAGACCTCCTTTCCTCTTGTGGCATTACCCCAGAATATTATTCCATAACTGATATGCGACTGTATCAATGCGTGGAAGCTCATTTTTAAATATTCTAATGATAAATTGTATTTTAGCTTTCGCAAAATGTAAACATTTCTTGACATTATTTTTAGTATGTGGTCGATGTGAGCATTCCATGATAAATAACTATCCAAATAGACTCCTAACAATTTAACAAACTTGTAATCATTGATGGAACGCCTTAAACTATTTGAATAAAAAAATATATTTTCTGTTTTCCTTTCATTCATAATTAATCCATTTGATTGAAACCACTCCTTTGCTAAATTTTTCTCAATCTCAACTTCTGCACTTAGATGTGTTAAATCAGTTCCACCCATAATAATAGTGGTATCATCCGCATACAATACCGGCGTAGATCGTAAGGAGCTTGGAAAGTCATTTACATATATATTAAATAAGAATGGACCCAACAAGGATCCTTGGGGAACACCTCTATTAACTATTAAGGGATCAGATAGCTCTCCACTCACCCTAACGACCTGTTCACGATCTTTCAAATATGTAGTAAGAAGACTCAAAGCAGTAGTATCAATACCATACAATTTTAACTTTTTAATAAGTAGAAAATGAGAGATGGTATCAAAAGCTTTGCTTAAATCAATAAGAGTTGCGGATGATGACTTTTGCTGTTCTAGATGCATATAAATTGTATTCACCACCCTGTCGATTGCGTCAATAGCACACTTGCCTGATTTGAACCCATATTGACAACTGCTCAAGAAGTTATTTCGTCGAAAGTACATTTGGAGCTGTTCCAATAACAGACATTCAAAGACCTTTGACATTATCGGAACCAAAGCAGTTGGACGAAAATTGTTCAGATCTTTAGTATTACCCTTCTTATGTATGGGAACAACTATTGTATTCTTTAAAACATCAGGGAAGACACCTTGCCTTATAGTCATGTTTATCAAGAAACAAACTGGAGAAATCACTAAATCGATAATATGTTTCAATAGAACGGAAGACAAGCCAAATACATCCTCCGAATTGCTAGGCTTTAGCTTCTTTACAGCGAATACTATACTGGCCTGCGTAACCTCGGAAAATTTGAATTTTTGTTTCTCTTGTACAAATTTCATGAAAAATTGCGAGGTTTCAGTTGACTTGATACATGAATCGTCATTTATATAAGGAATGTGGTTGACGAAGTAGTTATTAATATCATTCACCTCAGTGTCAGGGTATATTTGAGCCTTAGTGAGGCAGGAATTTTTCTTTATTATATACCAAGCAGTCAAATTTCACTCATCCATATAAATTCACAGGCCAAACTACTAGAGCTACAAACACCAAATTTGGTATGAAGGTGTAGGACCATGAGTAGGTAAAAGGAAAAATCCGACATTTTGAAAAAGTCGCCATCTTGGATCCAAAATGGCCACCAAACCCATTGTTGTATAGAATAGGGAGGCTAAACGGCTGGGGCTATTGAAATGAAATTTGGTATGGGGGTACATTATCGCCAGCAGGTTAAGAAAATATTTTCAAATTTTCTAAAAGTCGCCATCTTTGATCCAAAATGGCCGCCAAACCCATTGTTGTATAGAATAGACAGCTT
>JAGDQP010036016.1:826-12093 GCA_022664845.1 Lepisma saccharinum | reverse complement strand
TGTATAATATGTCTAATACTTGTTTCAAAGTTGAAAATAGACATTTGAACCAAGGAAATGTAAATTTCTCGATTTTGAAGTTGATAAACAAAATTTCCAGAAGAAGCATTATTTTACTTTAAAAAAAAGAAGAAAAAAAAGAAAGCCAGAAATTAAAATGGCTGCTAATAAGTGTTTTCTCGAGTACTTCAGGGCGATGGATTGTGTTTGAATTCTTCTCTTCCTCCATCTTCACTATCTTATTCATGCATTGAATAATATCCTCGTTATGTTCAAAGACAGTATTTACGCTTCTGGACAGGAAGTTCCAATAAGAGAGCTCCTAGCTCCAACATGTTTAAATTTTTTCAAAATATTTCTAAAACTAAGAGCACTATCAAAAACTTAAGTTCATCGACCTTTCTGCAGCGTGGGAGAAGGTCTTGTCGCTTACTCGCCGCCAGAAATGCCACCTAGTGGAAGCAATGCAAACTAGGAGGGAAGGAATGAGCAGAAACGTTCTTCTTGTTGCACTTGGTGTGCAACGTCTCAAGTGAAGTCAAATCCTGTACTAATTGTATTACAAATGGCAGTCTATCATCTAGTGAAGGGAAAGGTTATATTGCGACATAGGCGTTAAAAGCGTGTGCGCGTGGATTACAACACCAAGATTAAACTCTGAACTTGTGAAGTATTTTTTTCTCTCTTCCTAACTCCGTATTTTAGAGTGATTGAATTAAAAATTAAATAGCTTTAAGAAAAGGGGGGTGGGAGTTGCGCAACGGGCAAACAATAGCACCCACAGCCACCAAACACTGCGAGAAAAGTCTGCAGTGTCCTGCCCGGGATTTGAACACTGGCCGCCGAAACTAAATATTAAACGAATCAGAATACGTTCGGTTAAGTCGATAAAATCATGGACCTGTCGCTGGGAAGGGAGTGCAAAGTTCGGAAGAAATGTTGCTAAGTCTATATTTTGGACCAAAGGTTGTTAAGTCAAGCTCATTCCTCGTCTGCTCAATGAGCGGCGCTGCTGTCATTTTGGCAGCACGCTTACTGCAAAGTAGGCCTGAATAAAATACGTGTGATTTCATTGGGCTTTAGTACCAACTTCGACCTTGAATAAAGAACTATATCAAAATAAATATGTTGTTTAATTATTGCCTTTGCTCTTTAGATAATGAACATTTACAAAATTATGTCAAACAAGAAAATTAGCATTTACTTTCAACGGAGTTCTTACAACAAGTTAAAAAATTCGCAATCACAGATCAGACAGCCTCGTGTCCCAACCGACAACAAATCTATCGGCACCAGAATTTCCCTGTCGTTGAGTCTGGAATAATGAAAGTCAGTAGTGTTGCCAACTTCCAAAATCCTACTCAGGAAGTGTATTTTTCTGAAAGTGTGGCCTTATTTCCCACCGGGCCTTATTTTCCTCAAAGAGGCTACAAAAGAAGAAAAAATGCTGTTAGCAGGGTGGTCGCCGCCATCATACCGCATTTATTGTCTTAATTAACTAACCTAACCTACGAAGCCACTGTAAAATCGTTGCTTGATTTCGCTGTAGATTGAAGAAATTGCATGCGATTGCAAAATGTCTTATTTAATCCACATGTTTGTGTTCAAGAATCGTATAAAAGCAATCGTGAAGAAAGAAGTCTATAGTACTGTTTAAAACTGACCTTCAGCAAATAGATGACAAAATCCTTACATTTCTTGTGCACATTTTGCACTTAGCAAGCAGGAAACTAAAGACAATTTAGAAAATAACACACATGTACCCTCAGTTTCACAGAAAATGGCCGATGATTTCTTTTCAAAGTCCTAAACATGGGCGTGATAAAGCTTAACATGAGAAGCGTTTGTAACTTGATATGAAACGAGCTGATTTACATGCGTGCTGGTGCGGGGTGAATAAAATATGTTGACAAAAGTGACAGTCGTCAATATTTAAAAAAAAAGAGTTGGCAACACTGTTTCCAGTACTTACACCCCAAATTTGGTGCATATACGTTCATTATTATGGAAGTAGTTTAAAATATTTTTTGGAAAATTTAATGGCAACACTGAAAATTGATGCGCCTGCGGAACCCATAGTACTACAATAGCCTGTCCCACTATCTAATAGATATGTGGCCAAAATATGTCCATACAATAAACACATGCATTTTTGTATATGTAAAGACATTTATATAGGCCTACATTGAATTTTAAAATAGGTTAGCAACTCTGATAACTCAACTACTTGGGGACGGGGGACTAGCTTACTTTTGTTTCTCTTGTGATGTATAATAATTATGCCAACTTTGGGGCTATGTCCACAGATTCACAAGCGATTAAACAAAGCCCCATTAAAAAAAAAAGAAAAATGTGGGAACACTGACAACGGCGACGTATTACCGGAACTACAATCGATCTATGATTTGGACCAGGATGTCAAATTTGGTGTATATCAGTGCAGATACCTTTTAAAAACTGCTATTATTGACTATTTGGCAAGATTGACAACTCGGGTGACTTAAAATATCTTTCTGACCTGATTCGGGATCTACGGATCAATCTGGTTGAAATCAATCCACACATGTAGATTTATATAAGGAACATTTGGACAGACACACTTTCGGATTTATATAACAAAGATATATGTTTAGCATTGCTATAGTTGCTTACCTATCAGACTAGCAATTACGTTTATTAGCTATTTACAATGAATCTCGGTCCACAAAAAGGTTTTTTTACAGGCTCTTTAGTTCACAATGGCTCGTGTTGTCCTCAAATCTTGCAGCGTTAATTTGACCCATCTCCCGACGTTATAGAATAATGAAATTTCGCACAGTGACGTAAGTCGGGTGACAATACAATATTCCATTGATACTTTCATATATTTCTATATATTTGTATATTTTAAAAGCATATTTTTTAATATGAACTTCTTTATCGTAAAATAAATACTAGTCTGTAACGATGTTGCGTTTGACTGGTTGCAGAACATTTTAGGATTTGGGCCACAAAACATATATCCGAGCACCGATATATATAAAAAAAACCCATTAATAAAGACATACTTTTCTTAAACAATTTGTACTAAAAAGTAAAACATAATTTTGTTTACGCATGACTAAAAAGAAAAGCATGCGGCTCGCCAATTGAAGAATTTATAAAAGTAAATATATGAGAGAGCACCCCATGCATTTCTTTTTAGTCATGCATAAACAAAATTACTTTTTTACTTTTTAGAACGAATTGTCTAAGAAAATAATCTCTTAAGAAAGTTATATCTTTTTTTCTTTTAAATCATAGTTCACGTTTGAAAAAGGAGGGAAAGAAAGGCACACGGCCTTTGCTGTGATTTGAATTTAAAAGTGCTATATGATGTCATTAACTATCGGTCTTCATAGGTGGAGTTACTTAATTCCAATGCCAGCATTGTTTTCTGAAAGAATAGAGGACATATTTTCTGTTCATTTATCTGAACGAGAGTGTCTTGTGTTTATTACATGGATCTCGATACGGGAGACGGATCTACTTCTAGTGACCTGAAATTGAAGCCAGCACAAGCCATGATCACCTGAAAGGTGGAATTGATTAAAAAAAAACAAAAAAAAAAACAACAACTGAACATCACGTTCCGTACAATACCTTATTTAAAGTATTCCAATCTTCCTCCTCTCTTCCTTAGCTAGATCTTCATCCATTCTTTGCTTCCACACACCCAGTCATAGGCCAACCAATAAGACGCAAGTAAATCCCAATTCACCAAGCAAGAGTAATCGAAAAGCGGCGTCAAGTTGACCTATTTGGGCCAGTCGATCCGTCTCCCGTATCTAAATCAATTTGTTTATCATAGGTAAGAAAAGTCACAGGTAAAACAGAGAGAGAGAATAAGCGCTAACTTCAATGACCTCTATCTAAAAGCGATACTGGACTGACTGTTACCATTGAAAATTTCATGAATACATGAAGCCAAAGGAGCGAAGAGGGTTCGTTTGACCACTTCGAGTCTCAACCAATAACAACCTTCGGTTCTAACTCAGTTTTATACGCTTGTGCGGCCAGGTTTCCTGATTTTCAAAACAGGTTTTCTGATTTGTTTTAATTCTTAAAAAAAAAAGAAGAAGTAAATATTATTTGCCGTATTTTCTATTATATGCAGAGTAGGGTATACTATTATATGAATAACTCAGAAACTAAGACTTACATAAAAATAAAAAAAAACTGGGCCACACAGCGGTAAGAAGTGTATAAAACTGAGTTAAATTTAAAAAATTGGTCCACATTGGATTACACTGGAAGTAGACAAACGAATTTGAATATTTGTTCTTGCGTCTTTCATTCCACACCAAGGAGTCACTCCAGTACCGTTCCGTAGAGCAAGATGACTAAGGGTTGATTTTCATGAATGCTTGCGTTGCTTGCGATTTCGGTAAATAGCCAACTGAAATAGGTGTTACAGGGGCCTTAAAATACGTGTTTCGATTGGTTAGAGCTCGTTTTCAGGCCCGCTTGCATTGCTTGCTTTGCTTGCGATTTGGGTGAATAGCCAATTGAAACACGTGTTACAACACGTAATAAAATTACACCACGAAATACCACATGTTTCAATTGCCTACCCAGCCTATTCCCAAGCAACACAAGCGGGCTTGAATATGAGCCCTTACTCACTCAAATCGCAAGGAAAGCAAGTAACGCAAGCTTTTATGAAAATCAACCATAACTCTCACTGCATTAGCAACCTCAATCATGAATATTCAAGTTGAGACATCACGTCTTTCTCGCGGGAGTAAAATTCCGAACCGGCCAACGCAATGTACCTTAACTTGCAAAATGTTCAAAATGCTCATATATATATATATATATATATAAATAACCAAACCTGACTTCATTTAATCTAACTCAGTGAGGAATAATTCTGCAGCGAGAAGCTGCTGAAACATTTACTAACGAAACGAAACTTGAATTATTTGACGTACAGTCAAGGAAGTAAGTACTGCGGAGTTAAATATAAACTATGTTAGACCATAGACTAAATACCGTACTAGACTCCTGCAGCACTTATTTCCCTTACTGTACCTATGCTATATAAACAGCATAAGATTATAAATGCCACAAATACAGTTTTTTTTAACCATACAAAGAGAAATGCGATAACATGAATTAAGACGTACTTGGACAATCTGAAAGAATTCCCATTAACCCTACAGTGATAACATAGGAAAAAATCCCATCACTGGTAACGTTGGGTCTGTGAGATTCATTGAAATTTTACTGCTCCTGAATCGAATCGAACTCCAGTTTATTGAATTATGTATTAAATTGAAAGGATATCAAACGCTAAAGGAAACGTAGAGTTAACAAGAAATATATGACATTTTGTAGAAGAAAAAATTATGCTATAAAATAAAAGCTTAAAAAACTGTTATGAGACCTTAAATAAACTGCCATTTTCGCAGTGTAATGCAAAATTTTCAGTACACTTCAGTACACCGTGTCAAAGTATTTAGTACCAAAGTTGCACTTCGTACATCAGCACCCGAACAACCGATGCATAACATGTGAGCATGCCAGTGGTAACGTCGGGTCTGCCAGGCATAAGCTCCAGAAACTCTCCCGTTAAACAATGCAAAGCTGAAAGCGTTACCTCCACAGAATTTTTAATTGAATTTGATTTTTAAATCCTATATGCAATATCGGCTCAGGTCGGATTGGTGATGATGATATGATTGGAAACGGTGTGTGTCCATCGCAAAGCCCACATGGCACGATGAACTGACGACGCCAACAGTCAGAGGTGAGCGCTCTAACCATTGAACCACCGCTGCCCAATAGCTTCGCAGAATTATAGAGAAGTATGAACTTGGAAGGTACAAAAAAGAGTGAACCATGGACAGCATTTCCAAGTAATACTTTTTCAAAAAAGGAAATATTTATCTGGGTCTGACAGAGCCAAAGTTACCAATGTAGAGTAAATAGCAATGACCTGTCTCCAACGCTTGGGCACCAGGGATTCGGTCAAGATTTTAAGTTTGGAGGGGTCTAAAGTGAAAATTGGGACTGGAGTTTTGCACGGTTTTCACCGATTTTTGGCCGAAAAAATTAAAGCTTGGAGGTGCCTTGGAGAATTTGGTGTGGGGGTGGCATCTCCAACAGGAGGTCTGGCGGAATCCCTGTTGGGCACACCACGGATCACACGGTGGTAGAACTTAACGTAAGTAGAACCAAAAAATTCGTCCAACGGGTGTATGGCCTCGTCGAGGATTGAAATCGTTTTCCTCGCAAAGATTTTCTAGCGAAAAAACAAATGGTATTCAATTGAATTGAACTGAATTTTATTCATGACCTTTAGGCATCTAAGGCTCAGGAGGGGAAGAAGGCCTCTAGGAACTAAGTTGAAGGCACCATCACGGGATTTGCCTGGTGTGACTGAGGGAACACCCTGGAGAAACCGCAGTCAGGATGGTCAGCCGCTGGGATGGACCCTACGACCTTCCGAACGTTAAGCCTGCGCTCTACCACTGAGCCATGGCTGCTTTGTTAGAACAAATTTTAATCCGAGGGTGCAATATCAGGGGTATATGGGAGATGTACTAGTGTTGACAAGCGAAGTGGGATAATGATGTTGCCATTCGTTAGATTCTCGCCATTCGTTATTGTACTTCCAACAGAGTTAAGAAAATCAATGCTCAAATATTCTGAAGTAATAAGGTTTTTCAGATAGTGAACATTTTCTTACACCTGTTGTAGATCTCCCATCTATAATGCTACTTTCACATATAGAGGGTGTAAATTTCTAAAAATGATCATATCTCCACAGAACAAAGGGTAATATTTCGTGTCTCCAGCGACAGTGCTTGAAGCAGGTTAGAAAAAGTGAGGGAACGGTTGAAGAAGTGGGCAAGAAAAGGTAAGGGTACGCTTGCACCTAATGGCGGTGATTGCCTATTGAGAGTAAAGGCAATAAGCTTAGTAAAAGGTAGGGGTAAGCCAAATCCAAAATGAAAAAGGTAAGGGCACGGCGTGCCCCTTTGTGTCGCTCACTTCGAGTATTGTCCAGCGATGAAATGTTGAGTTACGTATGCCAGCATGCAAGTAAGGAATTTTCATCAACTTTATTTTCTTTGCATCATTTCGGTAATTATTGACTTCGGCTCGTTCTGATTATACAGGGTGGACAAAAGTTAGAGGTCAATATTCTAGAAACGAAAAGTTATCGTAAAAAAAAGTTATTAGAAGAAATGTAAACTAAAGTAGCTTTGGAGCTAAATGCGTCCGTCGAGATATCGTCATAAATACACCATATCTCCACAAATAATGACGTGCAGCGTGCCAATTTAGCATATCTTAATCGAAATTGTACCTCTATTTCAGCAAAGTTTATGATTGAGGAGGTGTAAGGTGGATTTTGCGAAGTGAAAACTTCATTGCCAAGGAATCAATATGGTTTAACAGAGCAAGCAAAGAAATTCGGTCTAGGCTTCATTCACCAACCATAAACTTTGCAAGAAATAAATCTATTGGATCAAGATATGACGTCATTTATAACGATGCTTCACTCACTTCGGACGTCACTAGGTCCAAAACTACGGTTTATTTTTTGTTCAAAGCAGCTCTCTTCTTGGTTTAATGACAAATTTACGTCCCTAGAAAATTGACCCTTAATTTTTGTCCACCCTGTATAAGTGTGATGCATTTACTATCGACGAACGTCCTGACCACAGCCGGAATTCGAACCTGAAAACTGACCCGGATTTACCACCAGACCCACAAGACCCGGGAATGGGGCGCAACTTTCACAGGAGCGAACTTTACAAGGAAAAAAACTGAAGTCGATATTTATAATACGAGACGAAAAAATATGTAGCAAAAATATTAAGCACCATGTTACGGGAGCGCCGAAATCCATCATCCTTGACAATGGGTGACCCCTCGTATATAACTGACTTCAGGTAGTTCAAAGTTAGGTTAATTTATATTAGAATATATCAGGAATATTATTTTTTCCCATTTTTTTTACTTTGCACACACCAATAATCATTTTTAGTCAATACTACATAAATAGGACGTGGGAGTCATCTACGCCACTGCCAAAGGGCAACAGTTACTTTTTACTGAAGCACTCTATATGCATGAAAGAATAATTTACGCAAGATTTTTGTATATGAGGAAAACTAGAGTGAATTTTTGTAATTGGAGATCACCAATGTGGATTTAAAAGAAATAGATCCACCGTTGGACTAGATTTTTGCCTTGAGACAAATTTTGGAGAAGAAATGGGAATACAATGGGACGGTTCACCAGCTATTCATTGATTTTAAGAAAGAATATGATTCTATCAAAAGGGAAAAGTTCTACAGTATCCTGATACGATTTGGAATCCCGAAAAAACTGGTTCAACTAGTGAAGATGTGACTCAGCGACCCCATAAGCAGAGTGCGGATAGATAATATGTCAGATAGTTTCAAGATTTGCAACGGATTGAAACAAGGCGATGCCTTGTCACCACTACTGTTTAACTTTTCGTTAGAATATGCGATTTTAAAAATTAAAGGGGAATAAAAGGGACTATCATTGAATGTTTTGAATCAGCTGTTCGTATACGCGGATGATGTAGATTTAATAGGGGACGATATACATGCGCTGCAAAGCAACACCGATGTCTTAGTAGAAGCGTATCATAAGATAGGTCTACAGGTAAACATAGAGAAAATAAAATACATGATAACAAGCCGAAACACAGGGAATGAAGGAAATAAAAACATAGGAATTAGGGATGAGGTCATAGAGAAAGTAAACAAATTTAAATACTTGGGAGCATACGTAACAAGCAAAAATGAGGTCACGGAAGAAATAAAAACTATGTTAGTATCGGGGAACGCATGTTGCTATTCAGTCCAAAAACTTCTAACATCGCGATTAATATAAAGGAAATTGAAGTTTGAAATATACAGAATGGTCATTCTGCCGGTAATACTTTACGGTCGCAAAAGTTGGATTACGACCCTAGCAGATGAACATAAATTACGTGTGTTTGAAAATAAGGTTTTGAGAAAGATATACGGGACGAGATGACTGGAGAGTGGAGGAGACTGCATAATGAAGAACTCCACGGACTGTACGATTCACCAGATGTTGTAAAAATAATGAAATCGAGACGACTAAGGTGGGCAGGGCATGTAGCTCGGATGGGGGAAAAACGAAGATTATATTCTATCCTGGTTGGAAGGCCGGATGGAAGGAGGCCATTGGGAAGACGGAGACGTCGTTGGGAGGACAATATTAGAAGAGATCTTCGAGAAGTAGGTGTTCGTGATGGAAACTGGCTTCATATTGCCCAGGATAGAATCCAATGGCGAACGTTTGTTACTGCGGCGACGAACTTGCGAGTTCCATAAGCTATAGAGTTAATTAGTTAGTCTTTTCGTGTCCGCAATAGCTAGGTACTGTGCTATCGAATCCTGCTACCGACAGTTTTAACTGAGGTTTTCCCGAATGTCATTCAGTTTCACCACGGGAACATCAATATCGTACCTTCAGTAAGACGCCGGCCGCTACCCTTCCATACTCTATCCCGGTGTGTTACAAAGATGGATAAAAACTTTTAAAAATCCGAAAATATGCTAAAAATTTATGACAGTAGACACAAATCTTTTTTTTTCTCCTTAACTTTACTGTATACCTTTAGGATATAAATATTCCCGGAGTTGGTGTTTAACATTCAAACGTAGCGAATGAGTTAGTATTGTCGCTTTTGTCCAGTCCTAGAGGTGGGAAGGGGAAAAGGACTGGAGGGGAGGAGGAAGGGGAAAGGTAAAGCGAGGGGCCAGGGTGCGCTGGAAGTCACTGGCCTAGGGCTCCTAGATGCATAAATCCGACGCTGCCTGAAACTTCTTGGACGCTTGCCTGAGTTTCAGACTTGACCACCGAGGTCGCAGGGTTTCCGCCAGGATTTTCAGTTGGTGGGGTGGGGGTTATAAAGTCAAAATTGGGAGGGTGTAAGTGAAGTTTCGTACGGTTTCTATCGGTTTTTCACAGAAAAAAAAAATTAAACTTGTAGGAGGACGGTGTTGTCGAGACTTTGGGGGTAAACACCTCCCCACAGGGGGGAGGTTTGGCGGAATCACTGCGAGGAGGTTCCTCAAGTCTCCAAAGGACCAATAATTCTGCACAATAGAAGCTAAAATTTTCATTTCTTCCGAGTTCTGATATCGCATTTAATGGCATCATTACATAACGATTCTGCTCTGCTCCAGTTATTAGGTATATCAAGTTCATGTGTGAATTTTTAAACATAATCTCATGTTCACATGCACATAGAGTTTACTGAATACGATGAACTACGACGTAAAAATCTTAAATACGAGCTTTTCTCTTTGTTTTTAAAATCAATCTGGACTTTACACTCTACAAAGTGTTCCGTAGTTAAAAAGGTCAAACGTATGCGTTGTAATTAGATAGTATGATTAAAAATCTATCTAAAAGACGTAAAAATAGTGGACACCCAAGTTGTGAAAGAAATAACTTCTACGAAATAAAAATGGGGAAAAGATTCTAGCAAGATAGGAATATATTGACGTAAACAAATGAAGATTAAACTGCGCATTTAAAGGAAGTAAATTTATGGTGTATGATGGAATCTCAACCTCTATTTGCACCATCCATGTTGTTAAATTGGATTATTTACTTGTTTTTATACAATGAATTATCATTGAATTATGGCTACCTACTCACGCCTCTTCTCGCCCTCCGTACAGCAGCTACCCGACGCTGTATGGATTCAATAAATATTGTAGCATGGCCAACGAAACTATGAACGCCAGCTTCAATGCATTTAATCAGTGCCGAATCTAGAAATTTTCCTATGGGGTAAAGTTAAATTTTGCCACCCTTTCCATCGCTTTTTAGTCAAACAACACGACCGGTCAATGCGACGGCCACTACATTGTCTCGCATCACGTAATGTACTTTTGTTATCTTCTCTGGAGCCTGTCGTAGCATCGGTATTACCAGAGTCGGATCATAAGAGTAAATACGGTCCTAATTGTAATATGCCAAATTCTATTTTTTTTTAACTTTTCCTGTCAAAAACGTTCTTATATTACCAAATCTATTATAATAAGTGTATTTGGAACGATTGGTGGAGTTTAGGAAGGTCTGGTTCGGTTGTTTTCTTTTCATTATCCCCGATAGGACACCGCCATAGTTGTCTTATGACCGTCTTTACTATTGTGATCGGCGTGTGCTATTACTAACTCCAGTAAAGCAGTAGACTTGCCTATCTGACTTGACTC
>JAGDQP010036015.1:0-19264 GCA_022664845.1 Lepisma saccharinum | reverse complement strand
TGCTACTACTGTTAAATTGTTACATGTTGGTTTTGCCTGCGTATAAATGTTTAACTTAATTTGCAGTAAGTTTTAACTGACATATAATATAAAGAGTAAAAGAAAATTAGCTATTTATTTTAATTACTGATCTCACATTCATTACAGGAAATATACATTCGTTAAGCGGACAAACAGAGAAATGTAATGACAAATTTTCGTTCTTTATGCATTTATATTTGTACCTACTTACTAGAATATTTTAAAGAATTGTTTTAAACAAGACACCTTGAACATCAAACTACAAAATTACATTTTTGAATTCACCATTATTAACATTCGCATTACACCTCCCCCCACACAAATAAACAACTAAGAACACGAAAGAGTTCGGTTGCTAGGTTCGAAACGATAAGTAAAAGCCTTCAGATAATATGAAAATTCAAAAAATTAATAACGTACAATATTACGATTTAAATTATCATAGTTTAATGCTGCCTGGAATAAAACTATAATCAAAAAATAATTCATAGATGCAATTTTGTTTTATTCCTAACTCTACTAATGCTTCACATAATTATCCACCAATATTTAAAGAGTATTTAATTTGACTTAATAATATATAGTTCACGTTTAGAACAGAAAAGAATCATACTAATATAAAAAAATTAAACCTACTTCAATTAGAAACACGAGGTTCTATAGGAATATTAATGATAACATATATTACAAGAGATTTTCTTCAATATGCCAATACCTGTGTTAGTATTCCGTTAGCATTGATTAGCTTCGATTAAACTGGTTTGGGCTGGTAATTTCATGAGTATTTCATTATTTTGGTTTAAATAGTCTTCTCCACTCAACAGTCAATTTTAAAAGTATGTATGTACACAACGTTGAAAATACATTCTCGTATTATGTCTAATGCTAAAATTGATAGAGGACTTTAGCAGTGATCGGTGAGCGCTATTTTGTTAATAATGCTCACTGCCTTTACAACGGAAAGAATTACAATTTTTAGGTATTCCGTAGAGATTATCAAATCATTTTATAGTTCACAAATCATGCTAATATGATTGTAAATTTGTGCACAATTGGATACAACAATTAAGAATATTGCTAAAGTTAAAAAGGCGAAGATTTTCTTTATAAACGTAATTCATGAAAATTATTTTAAAATGTATTTGTTGCAGTAAATAATGTTTATATATTAGGTGTACATTATCTTAATTCTGTAAACACAGGAAATGAAGTCAATCATTCAAAATAATTCCACACAACACTTTTGGTTAAGCAAATGTATAAACTTTATATTACACAGTATACACAGCATAACGACAACTAAAACTCAAACACATCCTTAGTCTCACTAGCAAATTGTACGAAACAATATCATCGATATATATGTATATTATGACGTATGAAAAACAACAATTGGATGCTGTCAATCATAATAATACCGATAGAACAAATCTCGAGAGTTTTATGACTAGGGAAGTACTTGAGACACGTGTAACTATGCTTCTTTTGTATTTAAGATATTTACACGAAGAAGAATGTGATAATTAATAAACGTTCACAATAATACATGAATGATAGTGACTACTATAAAATAGATAAATTTCACGCCATATTTACAATTGTTTATCACTTACCACTCTTGACCTGCAAATATAACCACCTTTTTATGATGCGTCTCTTTCAGTACGTTGACTTCTTAAGAGTTATGAACCAAAAAAGAAGACTGAATTGTATAAATATCAATTATAATTCCGCTTTAATGAGATTCCATTATCGCATCAACAAAATTATTTCTTCCAATTCTTCAAATCAATGTGCTAATTGCTTGCTACCCAATATCACTAAGAAAAAATAACTTGAAGAAAGTCAAATGGTTGGAGGATTTAATGACATACATTTATTGTGAATGAAAAGCATCTAACTTTTATATATTAAATATATGCAAATATCATATTAATTTGTTTAAAATTTAAATAAACTATTAACCAAATTATAAATTAATATTTGGCATATTATTACAGTTAAAAGGTGAAATAATTAAAAAACAATTACAATGCAAAACATGATAGCCTATGAAACTTATACACATCTTAAGAATAATAGTATAATTTATGGGTAATTACAAAAACACATAGAAAAACAACAAAAGACCAAATAAACAAAAGAGTAACTATACAAAAGAGCTAAAACAAAGAGAAGAGCAAGCGAAGCAACGAGAGAAGTGAAAGTTTTTATTGCAACAACAAGTAAGTAAGAATATGGTGATGGGAGAAGAGAAGTGTAAAAAGTGAATATAATATAAAAAAAACTTACCATACTATAGCATTTATATAGTACTATAAGGAGCAGTTACTGGTGTACCTGTCCTCAGATAGTTAATATGTTCAATTGTTTAACACTCATTTTGTAGATTTTTAAAGTTATACATTGAGATTAGAATTTACATTTCCTTTCTAAAACAAAGAGAGTGTAAAAATGTACTGGCAAGTCAAATAAACCTTTTACTTAGTGACATGTTCCCGGTTAGTGAAATATTTTTCCCTATTGTTTGCATATGTCAGTATAAAAAATTTGAGAAACACAACTCAAATTAGAAGATAGAAATTTGAACCGAATTGTTGAACGATTTGCAAACTTACAATACTTGGGAGTTCCATCATCATGCAGATGGAATGCTAATTGTTATTCACTGTTAATGAGTAATTTGATGGTGTATTAAGCAGGTAATGACGAATAAGTCATTCCCACTTACCGAAATGTGTGACGTCACAAGAATACAAAATTAAAGCTGTATGAACGACGATATCTCGAAAACGGTAAGAGATCAGCGAAAACAAGTACAATTTTATTCCGATTGCAAAGATAAACAATGCTAAACTACCTAATTTGAGAAAACATATTTTGGAGTATTTCAAAATTATGTCTGTGAGGACGGGGGCTAGCGCTCGGAAATGTGATAATAATCCCGCACTAGCCAGCTTGGTGCAGACTGATAAGGTTTACAGTGTCATTTGAGACAAGTTCTGCACCCGGTTGCCGCGACTATGTTTGGTATCCGGCATGACCATGTGATCTGATCTCACCCCGGTACTAGAGGTTGATGCAGAGTGTTTAGTTCATTTCTCATTATGCACAGTTGAGTTTGAACATTGTTTCTTTCAAGGGTGAGCAGACCAGTAATGGTTACCAAAGTTGACATGGTTTCACTCTGCGTTGCTGAAATATTGATGCTGGGATACTGGTTATTTACGTTATTTCGTACGAAGCAACCATTGATGCTATAAATGCTATAGACAAAGCAAGGATGCTATAAACAAACTATGTACCAAAGTTGATAAGCTAAAAGCAGAGGAATGTCAGTACGTACTAACAATAGTTTTTACATTAAAGGCGCATTCGACAACCTATGGTGGCCAGCACTAATGGAACAACTAAAAAAATAATATTCATCCTGATCTCTGGAAGCGAATCAAAAATTACTTTAGTTATAAGAAAAACAGAAGCAAACTATTCGGATGGCGTTGCGACTAAATACCAACAAGGGGATGCCCGCAGGGATCGACCCTAAGACTGATGTTGTGGGACATAACCTTTCATCCATGCTTGCAAGAACTATAGAACAAAACGAAGAAGGAGTGCATGGTTGGATACGCCGACGTTCTGGTGCTAGTAATCAAGGGCAACAACAAGAACGAACTACAAAATAAATGAAACATCATAACAATAGCTCTCACATAGTGGTGTAATAATAATTAACTACAAACATCCAAAATGAACGATATACGTCTGATTTAAAGGGAAACTAGGTAGAGGCAGAGGACTGATAATAAGAATCAATGATAAAATAATATAAATAAAAGACAATTTTAAATACCTTGGTGTCACACTGAATGAAAAATTAAACTTTATGCAACTCGTTAAAACGCAAAAGATATAACGATCAAAATTACGCCTAAACTAAGAAACATAACTAATAAATAACTGAATTCTCAACAAATATAATTAAAACTTATCATGGTTCAATTATAAGATAACTAATCGGATATGGGGTTAAGCGTCTGTGTCATAGAATGAGCAACATCAGACAAAAACAAATCGTAGACAGAGACCAAAGAGAAATCCTATGAAGAATGCCTCCGTAGGCATTCTCCAAATAAAACCACTTGGTTCAATGTACTGGATAAAAAAAGACAATCCCAGCTAACTTCGACAGATACTAAATATCCCAGCCAACAGTAAACAAGAAATAGTATTTCCAACAACCAATGTTTGACAACAATTTTGAATCTCGAGCGAGAAAACTATACCTTTTTCCCAAGCTTGGCTGAGAGGCTAGAAATAAACATAGAAGTAGAGGGTGGTCTGTTTCACTTTCTAACAGGACATGGACCCTACAGAAATAAACTAAAACAACTTAACCTAGGGGAGGATAACCTCTGCCACTTCTGTCGCTACCACGGAGCATATAGTCGTTAGATGCAGAGAAACTGAGTACATCGCTCAAGAAGAAAGGCAGCCACTGGAGGACATGGATATCGCCGGTATTTTTCGAATTCCAGAACAGACGATTGTCCTCAGGGAGCTGGCAGATAAAATTTCAGCATTTATAGAGTGAAGTATATTCGGGGTGAAGTATATTCATGGTGGTGAAGTATATACTGGAGCAACAATTCAATAAATAAAGCGGTAAACTACGATAAGCTAAGTCAGAAGCGGACCCACAAAACTTTAAAATAAAAGTAAACAATTAAAGATAATTACAAATAAACAAACATACTACACAATTCAAACTTAATAGAATAGAAAAAAAGTGAAAACAGCAACCTACCGTCCGAACAAGCACAAACGAAATGAATCAAAGCAAAACTAAGTGAAATGAGAAACTATATCAAAAACTATACAAAAAGCACTTAAAACTTAAAATAAAAACAATGATTTAAACCATACTAAAAATAACGTTTGTGTAAGAAAAAGTGAAAGTGAGTGTGGGGATTACTGGAAGCCAGTAGTCAATTCCTAATAGAGTGACCGCTTGCTGGAATGCCAATGATACGTGAACTCTCATTAAATTCATTTTTGTGTGTTTCTATTATCCTTTCCATGTGGAAGAGGGGCAAAATACGTTATAATTTATAAAGAAATAAAAGCGAGAGTAAAATGTCCAGGACGAGCGTGTGACAGTGTTGTGAAAACCAGAAAGAGTGCTAGGAACAATCCTGGAAAAACAAATTGTCTAAGTGTCAATTGTGAAGTCAATGTGATTGTGATGAACAAAAACCAAAATCCCATAATTTTCTATTTTTAAATATGTTTCAGCTCATGTTGAAGTCCCTAGTCTTTGTGTTGTGTTACCCTGTTTTGTCCTTGTATCATGTTCTGTGTTATTTTCTTCTTTCTGTATAAAATAAAGCAAATAAATAAACGTGGCAACTCCTCTCCCAATCAAATGGAAAAATGACCAGGGGAACATAATGCACCATCCTATGTCCAGGATTAGGGGGACAATAGAGATTCTTGGAGTGCCGGAATTTCGGCAATCCGAAAATCTCTAGGGATAGCCTGTCCCAGCTTAAGGAGAGCGAACAACTGCATGTGTCGCACTACCTCAAATCTGCACAACTTAATCTGAGCAAAGTATGTTACGACACACTGGTGAAAGGCGGGTCTCAAATGAGAAAGGAACGTAAATAAAATAAACGAAGTCAAGAGAGCACCAATAAGTTATTGTAAGTGACTTCAATGTGTGCTTCTGACGCCACGAGATGCTTGAATATGAAGATTTTGAACTTAGATGTGTTCCAAATAGTAAGTTTTCGAGCGAAATTAAGTTCATTTTTTTAATTTTTCGTTTGGTAAAAACGCAATGACAATGTGTTCGAATTTGAAGAAAGAACTTTCATTTTTGATAATTTAAAAATTTGTCCCTAGGTGTCAGGGGCGAGTTCAGTGGTCTCCAGTCATCCGGCAATTATTATTTTCCAACAATATTAATTACATGACGTTTCGCATAATAACCATTTTGCTGATGTGCACTTCATCTAACAACCACCTCAACAAAACAGTCATATTCTATTTCACAATTAACTCCGGAACAACTAAAAGCTCATGCTTTAATTGCAATAAAAAGATGGATACGCAAAAAAAAAATGGCAAGAAACTAAACACTCAGAATACAAAACTCTTTTGAACTTCATTTCACGTGAAATCAAATTTCGTTTACAGCGCATTGCAGCACAAAACTGGTCTACAAAACTAGAACAACTTACAGAACCTAATCACGAATTTTGGACTTTGATCAAATCATTTAATAAAACTAATCTAAAAACAATCAACATGGCATTAATGGATTAGTCTACAATACCAGTGATAAAGCTGAAGTACTTGCAGAACATTTGGAAACTCAATTTATGGTTAATGCAGAACCATATGATGAAGACACCATTACAGGTCTTCACCGTTATCTATACCATAATTCTTTTGTTCATCCTTTCGATCCAGCTACTCTTATTACCCCACGTCAAGTACAATTAGTTATAAAAAGACTTCATAATCGAAGAGCTGCAGGACCTGACAAGATTTCTCCACAAGCATTGAAACATTACCCAGAAAGATGCTGGTACTGATTACTAGGCTCTTCAATGCAATCCTTCAACATAGTTAATTTCCTCCCCAATGGAAGCTTGCCCGAGTAGCAACTCTACCTAAGCCTGGAAAGACTTACTATACCATCAAAAGTATCGCCCCATCAGCCTGCTTTCCACCATAAGTTAAGTCTTAGAACGATTAATTCATACAACATTATCTGCACGCGTACAAGCTAGAAATTTAATACCAAACTATCAATTTGGATTCCGAGCAAAACATGACACTACGGCACAACTAGTCCGAGTAGTAGAAGAAATCACATTACAGTTCAATAATCGAGGACATACTATTGGAATTTTCTTAGATACATCCAAGGCTTTCGATCGGGTCTGGCATAAAGGATTACTCTACAAACTTAGCATCATGGGATTTCATGATCAGTACATTCGTCTACTCCAATCATACCTACAAAACCGCAGATTCTATGTCAACTACCAAGGTTATGATTCCACCATCCATCCAATCACTGCAGGAGTGCCTCAAGGCTCTGTACTAGCACCACTTCTCTTTAATTTATATACCTCCGACATACCAACTCATCTTCACACTAAACTAGCCACCTTTGCAGACGACACAGCTATCTTCGCCTCTTCACGTAATCTTCGGTATGAACAAAGACATCTGGATTCTATTGAAAACTCATAGGTCATAATGTTTGAGCCCCTTCACCGATTTTGACGTGCCATACGCCGTTTGAAAGGTATAAATTACGAGTTCGCAAGCTTTTACCGCATATATGGTCTATGGTAAGCGCTATCACCAGAAATGCGAACTTCTGATTTTTTTTTAAACCGCCCTAGGGGGGTTCCAGGGAGGTCCTACCGACCCATTTTTCTCTGTGTATAAGTATGACAAAGAGATTTCAAATGCAACTTCAGGCATCAAGATCGGGCTTATGGTTTGCTTGATACAAAATTAGTTGTATATATGTGAGTGCCGCTAAGAGACTCGTTGCTTAGCATAACTCAAAGAAATTCCGTTCCTCGTTATAATGATATATTTATTAAGAAAATGAGTTTGGTTACTATTAACTTTTCCGTTTATTCCGCTTACACCAACAACCTTAATAATTTCAACAAGGTTTCACTTGAATCACATACAGTCAAGGATTTGTTCTAAAGTAAATCAATAAAAACAACTCAGACACTTTCCTGCCTGACTTCTAGGAATTCAAACGAGGATACCAAAATATGACAGATTGCATCATGATAATGCTCGTCCACACTCATATAACATTACAAAGGTAGTAATCCAAGAGCTTGGTTTGGAAACTTTTTACATTCTTCTTATTCCCCTGATATTGCTCCCTGAGATTTCCACTTTTCGCAATGCAACAATCTTTCGCTTGACCATTTCTTTAACTTGAAGCCACCATATTTTCTCACAGCTGTAATAGTAAATCTGACCAACGTTGGCAGATAGTCACAGAAAATGAGGGAGAATGCACCAAGTTGTACATAAATAATATGGCTATTTTGTGCTTAACACCACTACTGGAGTGGAATAAACATAGGGGAGAGTTTGACAAAGCGGTTGGCCGGTTAAAATGGGAATATAAAGCATAAAGCACGTAAGAGGTTAGTTAATTACTGGATGCAGCACAGAGGCTGTCGCGTCGGTTGGAGTGGTGATTTCATGAATAGCTTGTATCCGAGTGGAGTTTGTTTTAAATGTGTACAATTTTGCTACTCTTCAATTTATTGCAACATCACGTTTCTTGATTAATTGTGGATTTATTATACAAGGACTGCAAAATTTAAGTACATCGCCTATTGTACAGTTATTTTTGTGTAACATAGCGGTAGCTCTCTCTTTTTTTTTTTTTTTACTTACACCTATCTTAGCAGAGTCCTCTTGAAGGGCAAATAAGGCTCTCTATTTGTATGGAGATTCTAAGAAGAAAATTTTCTGAAACAATTAAGAATGTTTCATGTAAATATATAAAGAGACATTGTTTTAAAAAGGTGCAGAACTCTTTTGCAATTCTTGTATGGCTAATGAAAAGAGACATTATTATTATTCATCTAGTTTTCACAGTGGCATATTTATTTAAATCTTATTTTCTTGTATTGTTATCACTGTCCTCATAGTTTCTACACACACAAACCGAGACTATGTGTTTATGCTAATGATTTTTAATGTATGATGAAATTAACTATTGTTTTAAATGTATATCCCATTTTATCAAACCGATTCAGCAAAACGGGGTAATCTGACTTTTCTGGAAAATGAAATTTCCAACAGAAATTAAAACAACACACAAAAAAAATGTATCCTTGTGTAGTAGAAAGATGAAAGTTTCATTTGAGTCGAATATCATTCTGGTTAGTTGCTTATTATACCCACTACAGTCAATTGAAATTACACCTCCCCGTTTTCTCAAAGTTCCCCTACTTGCCACCTTTCTTCGTCTACAGTGGCAAATCCGTGCCAACGATTCACTAGGATCTCTATCCCGCCCCTGAAGGAACGTGGCTTCAGAGAAGTGTTTAATACACCTGGACGTAACTCAGCAGGGTCAACGTTGGTGACGTAAGTGGTTCAGAAGCACGTTTATCAAAGTACAACACAAAGAACCTTACATTTTCCGTCTTCTTGTGAAATTGATTTAATATCGTTCTTTGACTTTTATTATAACTTGGTTGATTTTTAATAAATATTTTGTTTTTTACGTTTAGAGGCCTTAAAAACCCCCACAATAATAATTTGACAAGTTGGTTCAACATCCAACATTCCGCTGTTAGTACGAAAATATCAGCGACAGATTGTCAGCGACGTGGAGCAGACAATGTTGAATTTAGATAAGATTTATTGTACAATTTTACATTTGTTTGGCCATTTCCCAGAAATAAACAATAAAAATTTCTTTGTATATCTGTTAACTAATTGTATTACCATTTCCGAATATAAGACGTTCGGTTTAAATCAAACTCGTGTCTAATACGTACATTAAAGTGCAATTTTACAACTTCGAGCACTATGTTGGCGTAAATTTTCGTAATTTCACCTAACCTAACCTTCTGATTGTGTTATGGATATGTTCAGAGAAGAAAGTTATACGGACGGTTTAGTTGGCATGTACGAGATCTTTTCTAATTCATTAACTCATTTTCCAATTGGAAACAGGGAAGGTACTAATATTTCTTTATTTATCACACAATTAAGATAATGATCGTCGGGAACAGCGTCGCTTTCGTAATCGGTATGACTGGTTACATCGTCATTCTCGTTGACTTCCACTGTTAACGTCCCTCGTCTCCTTTTCCCACTTTTGTCATTATGTATACCTTGACTTCTATATTGACTTTCAAATAAATCCTTCAAACTGTTTCTTTTAGATGATTCTCCTTGTACTTCGGACTCTTTCTGTAATGTACTTTCTTTATCATCACCAGGATCGGTCTCTGACTCCTGGTTCATCTTATTTTTCTGTGTATTTGCTTTTTCACACTGGGTTTTAGTTCCTCCTATAAAGGTACAGAAACAAAACATTACCACGTATAATGTTTTCATATTGGCTATGGTTATGCTAACATACAATAAAACACAGTTTATCAATATTCTGGAAGTGGTGATAATGGACAAATCATGTTGCGTATTTATTAACGTCTAGTTCATCAAATTAATGTAAAAGTTACATTTTCGGTCAAAAAAAAAAAAATACTGAAAGTCCTCAAAAAACATGTGCGACGACCGCAATCTTGGAAAATGGCGGCCAAAATTTAGGTTTCGTGGCAAGTATCACATCGAAGAAAGTATCAACAGAAGTCTTTTGTGCACGAAATTTTCAATCTCTTTTGTAATTACCTTTCCTTAGATCGGTTAAAAATGATTACTGTGAAGAAATAGAATTGATCAAATGCCAAAAAAAGTAAACAAATTCATAATTTTATACTAAACAATCTTAATTTGACACTGTTTTCGATGTGACTCTTAGTTTCCGCGGAAAGTGAAAAACCTAATTTTGGCGTCCCTTTCCCAGTTTTTATTTTCGTATCACATTTTTTTTTAGGACTTATAGTATGCTTTTCGGGAGCTAAAAACTACATATCTACGAAGTTCCATGCTTTTATGATTTTCTCAAGAATTTTTCCTAAAGTGACTGCACTATATGTCTAGAGTAATGGGATAAATAAAAATTAAAAATGTATATGAAGGGAGCAGTTATCAGCTCGTCTACCTACTACCTTAATTTGGAACAACACCTAAATCATTTCTCTACACCTTGCAGTTTCTGAGATTTGTCATCAGGTGATTCAATAACATTAACTTCACCACAATCAGTACTAGAGTACCTGTGTTGGCAACACTACATCCAAAACGATCATGCATCTCAACGATCGACCACATCACTAGCCTGTTATTAACCATCCGCCATGCGGCTCAGGAGATGCCAATATAGTACCTTCATTCCTATATCCTCATTGCGTATATATGCACTTTAATACTGTTCATTCACTTGAATAGTGAAGTTAGGAAACTAAACATTTTTTATTTCAATTGTATGTACGTGTAGATTTGCGGTTCACACTTGAGTACATGTTTCAAGCCTGTATCAATTCCTTCTACAGGCAAAGTTTATTTCTATTCCACAGGCGGGAAACATTCATTCAGTTATGATGCGCACCAATTATAACTTTCATTGTCTGTCGGTCTCTTCGATATACATACATTACAACCAGGATGAGCCTGTAACCCGGCCTGACCCGACCATATGTAATCCGGTCCAAACATTGAGCGGGTTACCCATTTCACCTATGCTATCATGTAAATGTCACAAAACATGCTGCACTATATTCACCCTGGCGACTTATTTCAGTATTTTTTCGTTCGTGTGTTCTGTATGTCTTCATTGAGAGATGTAGGAATAAAAGCAAAATCATAGGCTCTTCATACCATTGACTTGTTTTGACATGCATAATTAACGTAATTTACTTTTCGAAACTTTTCAAAAACACTAAACAGTCATCAAACATGTACCTGTTTTCATTGTTTACTATGTGTTAACAAGCAATGAACATTACTCTGTTACATGTGTAATCCTTTGGTCATGTGACGATCTTCGAATATTAACTGCATTTCACTTGCAATGACCAGATGTACATTACCTGTACATTGCATGTACTTATTTGATAAAACTGCACTTGGATCATGATAAAAACAGGCACAAAAGAGGTATCGAACATGTACCTGTTTTCCATTGTTTGCTATGTGTGCCCTGTACACTGCATGTATTTCTTTCATGAACATGGTAGTTTCCCTGTTATAATCATTGCATGTACATCAAATGTACATCTTAAAACTCATGTACGAAACAGGCGATTTACATGTTCACAGTAACATGCAATTTACATGTGTTTAAAATGCATTATGCATGTACATGTTTTCAACAGTTTTGTACATTTTTACAGGCTATGTACACTTTCTTATTATATGTACAATACATGCACTGGAACACAACGCAAACATGCATTATACATGTGTTACATGTTATCCACATGTTGCTTGTGCATGTGCAAGCTCTGTTTTTCTGTATGCACAATGTGTTCCCGCAAGTGGAATTTTACAGGCGCATGTGCTTTCTCTCGTTACGGGTACCTGACACATGTTTTATGCCTGTTCTGTTAACGAAAAAGGCGTATAACATACAAGAAATGTAGTACAGGCCCTTTACATGCGTTACAGGCACCTGTTTTGGCACAATTTTCCATATGGGTCTTCATTGCACCAATTCATTCATCATCCATTCAGGACAAGAGAAAATTGCCTAAGGCTTTTAATAAAATTCAGTTCAAAATCCAACAAAATATAACAAACATCATGCGTATTGTTCAATTTAGTATTCGGTTTTACTCAAGTTATAAAGTCAGTACAGTAATTATTCTTACATTGTTACATGAAGTAAATAGATGGTTCCATTTAAAATATTGGAGTTGTCAATGTTTGTCAAATTGTAAGAGGTTGGTAATAATTGTAAGCAAACGACTAATCATAAGTTCACCAAATGATAGATACACTGTTCACATACATCATTATATAAATTTAGAACGCAGAAGATGTTTATCGGTACTCATCACTAAAAATGTAAGGTATAAAGAAAATATTATCTCAATCTTAAGGAGGAGAATCTTGACATCGAAACAAGGCAAAAGTTCTTATAAAGATGCGTCGAATTCAGCTTCATTTTCGAGATATAGGGGTTGCAACTGGAAGCCCAAAAACTTCTTGTTACAATGGTTAATACAATGAATATTTCGCAATAAATCATAAACGATGCACTAAAGTATTTTTTTAGATTTCAGATGGCGATTTGCATCAGTACAGTGGATATTACGAGTTACGAGTTACAGTGGATATTACGAGCACTATTGGGTGCTCAGTGTATTTGTTCTACTCGCTGTTTAGTGCAAAGAATATAAAATGTACGCATTTAATTGAAAGATTGAGACATTTTTTGTTACTACCTTTGATTTAACAAATGGCAGGTGTGTGCCATGCTTCTTTCAAATGAACAACATTCTTTGGCGAGTACTATTTCGGAGAGAGACATAGGAAAATTGAAATTGGCAAAAGGTTTGCAAAAGTCGTCAGGATAGCCGGCAGTGTTATCTGTATGCACGTGTCTACCAGAGTATCGGTCCAATGTTCATACGAGTAACTGAAGAATCAGTGTTGTATACAAATTCATCTTGTCCCAGATTAGGCAAGACACGGACATAGTACGTCCATTTGTGCCTCTACAAAAATATCTAACTCAGATAATATTACAAAAATTATACAGAATCAAGTTCCATAGTGATATTTATGTAATGTCCTAAAAACGTATTTTCCTAACAAAATCATCGATGATACTTCATATATCGGGATCATACATACTATTGCTGTTCGGAAACAAACAAGGAATTTTAGGCAAAGCAAAAACTATATTTTGGTAATAATTCAGGAGAAAGGAAAACCTGCTTTTGATTGATGATCATTTTAAATCAATCAATATATAAGATATGTCATGGTGCGGCATCTGTTTCCTTGTGTTTAGTGGAATTGCCTGAAACCTTGATATGTTGTAGATATTGTCACTCTAAGAAAAAGCCTCTAAGGGGACAATCGCCAATTACAGACCATTTGGCCACTACGTTGCCACTTTATTGAAACCACTCGAAGATAACGATATTCTTGGATTTCAGTGGAATTGCCTCAAGTAGTGATATGTTGTAGATCTTGTAATCCTGAGAGAAAGTCTCCATGGGTACAACCACAAATCACTTAGTTTTAGCCACTACGAGTCAACATCGTTCAACTGTTGTGAAGATATATTCCGAAGAGGTAGAAAGGGTTCTGACGGTAATGATTTTATCCTGATAATATACGTGAAAGTGCACAGCCTTCATAGTAACAGGTGTCAGTTGTGCTATCGAGGGACTGTAGCTCAGCTGGTAGAGATTCGGTTTGCAGTAGGGATGTTCGGATTCAAATCCCAGTCAGGCCATTCTGACTTAAGTTTTCCTGAATTTTTTCAGTCCCATCAGGTGAATCTCGATTTGGTACCTATACAATTGCCCTGCAGCTAGCTTCTCCATCCATCTGACCTTTCTCAGGACATAGGCTAGCTCTAGTAGCACGTGTACGTCGACAGACATTGTTCAGATCACGTTCTATGTCGTTCGATATTTTTGTATTTACCCGATGCGAACCGACAGGATAGATGCCACTTTGGTTTAATTCCGTAACGTAAACATATAAAAAATATGTATATAGTGCACTAGCAAAGAATCGTATTAGTTGAAAGTAAGTATGATTATAACACAGACGTTTCATTGATATTTTTAGACATCTGTGGCGATTGTAATAAATGCTGGTCTCACGTCAAGGGTACAACAATTCTAGGCGAACACTCATCCGAGTTCCGAGACAGGAAACTTAATGACCAGGGCCATCGACCAAGTGTTATCAGGGCATTCGTCGGTGAATAGAACTAGAAAAGATCATTCAGGACATTAGCAGCAGCGTTTGAACCTGCCTGTCTTCCCAGCGTTAACTTGATACGACTGCACACGAGACAGCTGTGATTTTACCGAGAATTGATATTTACATTTGTTTTGGGGGCATAATTGCAACGTTCGCCTAAGGCCATAACTTAAGAGGGATAACGTCTCTCAGCAACTACACAAACTGGAAAAGGGGAAGGGAATGTAATGTAGGTCCATTTGAGTGTACGTAGCATTCCGGAATTCACTTGGCGGGACGAAGGAAACCCAACCCCAGTCCGGATGACCGGCCCAGGCCGAATCTACTTGTTGCGAAGTAAAGCTCCAGAATCTGAGCCACAGTCGCTCGGTAGGCACAACTAACGTCTGGTCGAAGGGGAACTGATAATCCGGTTGTTGGTAGGTGTGTGTGTGCGTGGAGGGGGTTTATCCAAAGGCGGGCCGTAGTTCCAGACTAAGAATTTTCGAGCGCAATGATGACGTAGAAGAGAACAGTTTGGTGACTCACCGACTAAACAGCAAAACTGATTTACAAGTACCATAGGATTTTGTTAAATAACGTACTCTGGAATGCATTTTTTGAAGGACAGTTAGGCTTTGATCATTCTCTCTCTCTCTTTTGTTTTCTCTCTCCCACACCTGCCTTTGTAGCGATATGAAGTCATTTCTGAGTGAAAAAGAAAGTGATGTGAACAACTCAAGTAGGACTCAGAAGAATGGCATGCATGAAATAGAACTTTCAAACATTTACAAAAAGCTATTGGTAATGTAATAGCAAGGTAAAGTTGAATTGACAATCTTCCATTAAAAAAAAAAAAAAACTAAGATCGTGATCAACTCAGTTCAGTAAGTCTCCTTAATAAATTTTGTGTTCTGCCCCTGCCACATTTGAGTTCTTTGGCGAAGTCAATGTTAACTACATATGAACTCTACTGCAGTTTATACAGGGTGACTCCCAAAACCTCCCGCATTTGAAAGGCTAATAAAACAAAAAAGTATTGCAGATAGAAACTTGTTGACTGAAAAATATAAAGGAGTATTGAAAACAGTTTGTAATGACTAAGGTTCGAAAAACGTCTGGTAACTATTTATATATTGAAAATTACATCTGGCAAAGTGCTGACCATTCTTAGCAATATACTTTTACCGTGAATGCTACACTCTCCTCTTCAAATAAAAATGAAGATCAATAATGCCATCTCTGTAAATTTTACAAAACGAGTCACTTTATCAGAGTGCAATGGTCTTTCGTGTAGGATTCGGCGGTTAAGATCATACCAATAGCAGAATTGTTGTTTGTTTACATATCCACTCAAGTGGAAATGTGCTTCATTACTAATCCAAATTACCTTAAATCCAAGGTTTACGCACATCGGCCCCACACTCTACGACCTCAAGAGAGTAATTCAAGAGGAGGTATCAGCTATTCCACAAGACACGACACGTCGGATGATAATAAACTTCAGACATGTTTGCAAATGTGTATTGGTAAGAATGGACAAATTTACCTGACGTAATTTTCAAACCATAAACACTTACCAGACGCCTTTCGACACTTAGTAATTACAAACTTTTTCCATTACTCTTTTATATTTTTCAATAAGCAAGTTTCTATTTACAAAACTTTTTGTTTTATTAGCCTTTCAAATGTGGGTGTTTTTTTTGGGTCACCCTGTATGTGAATTCTATGTAGTTATCGCGGGTATTACAACCTTCTTGTCTCATCCTGATTAATTGATTCAATTATTACAGCAGATCAGCGGTAGATCGTTGGCATTGTAATCAGGAGGTCGTGGGTTCGAAACCTTGCGGATGGCCATACTGACTGAGGACCTTTGCTCCATTACACCAGGCAAATACCGAGATGGCACCTTCAACATAGGCCCTGACCGATACCTTCCCGAATCCTTTCCCCTCAAATGATGATTATGATGGTAGTTTGCAAGGCACTGTGTCGAGTTCAGACGGTACATATGAGAAATGAGATGAACAAATGCCGTGTGCGAAAGGGGGTCGTGTTCTTTTTTTTTTTTTTTTTTTGCTCTCACTAATTAACATTTCACCACTCATCCTCATCCCACAACTTCACCTTCGTAGATCTAATTGTGGGGGTAAATTGTGCTTTCCGTTTAAATTTCTAAAGGAGAAAAATATTTCAGTCACGTTCATTGGGCGTCTTGTCGAATTTGAATTTTATTTATGGCCTTTAGGAATCTGAGTCTCAGGCCTGGATAGGAGAGGGGAAAGGAGTCGGGAAGGTATCGGCCAGGGCCTATGCTGAAGGTGCCATCCCGGCATTTGCCTGGTGTGACTAAGGATAAACCCTGGAAATAACTCAGTCGGAATGGTCGGTCGCTTGGATCGACCCTAAGATTTCCGGAATACTACGCCAAAGGTCTACCACTGAGCTACGGCGGCTCGGTGGTATCTTGTCGAGTGTGATAAATATGACTTTTGTTGAAGCTGCTAGAAACAAAAATATACAGAAAAAAATGCATGCTGTATTTACTTGAAATTTGTTTATTAATCAGACCATGAATAATATCAAGATAATAACATAACAAGCAAGAACGAAGGCACGGAAGAAATATAAATTTGATTATTATCGGACAACTCCTATGTATACTCAGCTCAGAAACTGCTAATCTCGCGATTAATATCCAGAAAGTTGAACTTTGTACTATACAGAACTGTTCTCCGTCTATACTTGATGTTTGCAAAACTTGGACTGTTGCACGGCAAATGACTATAGGTTACGTGTGGTTGAAAATAAATAAAATATTTAGAAAGATGTACGGGTGTAAATCGAAACGAGATGACCAGAGAATGGAGGAGCCTGCATAATGAAGATTTCCATACACTGTATGATGTACTCGATATCATAAGAATGGAATTATTACGTATAAGATGGGCTGGTCATGTGACTCGGATGGGGAAAGATAGATGATCATATTCTATAATCCGGAGAGAGGAAGGTCGTTGGGAAGACCGAGAAATCATGGAGGGACAATATCAGAAGGGATCTTCGAGAGGTAGATATTCATGATTAAACTTGGCCTAATTTTATCCACGATAGAATCCAATGGAAACATTTGTTACTGCGGCGATAAACTTTCGAGTTCTGTGAAGCATAGAATTAATTACTTAATAATGAGACTGACGAAATCTTAAAAAGCGGTATAAGCAAACGCAATTCTTATAATTATGAAAAATCGTAGAGAACTGCTTGTTTATATAAACAGAACAACAGATAGTTTTCCTCTGCTTGTATCAAACAACGTTACTGATATGAACTCTCATGTGCTTTCGAGAACTGAACCAAATTCAAGTCAGGTTTCTGAAGTCTCACTAAGGGTGTTGTATCTCGTCTGGGAAAGACGCAGTATTTTTTTAGCAGTTTGCGCAGTGATCTGAAGTATTCGTCCTGGTCACTTCTCACCTGATAGTTTGTCCTAAAGGGACCCGCTTCTCCCCTGATGATTTGCTGGGGAATCACGATGGCTTCTCTTCACTGTTTCCTTGTCCAATCTCCATATTATATATGTAGTCCAAAGTGTCGTTCAGCTCTGGCAGGTGCATGGACAGTTTTGCTTTAAGTGTGACCAAATTGTACTAATAGCACAGACGTTACAAGATCCGTTTCATAAACAAGGTTTGGTTTTGTACTTGGGAGTACAGTTACATGGAATAATGGTTTCCAGTAATACCAATGGTACGAAGAATTCCACATTTAAAACAAAATGATTTAGGTTAACCGTAACCTTCATCTCGCTGCCCTATGATAGTAGTACCACGGCTATTTCGAACAACTCTACTCTTCTACCAGGGCTCTACTGTATGATTATGGCTTACAGTCTCTGTGATAAATGAAATTCAAGTTGTCTGTAAACGTTAGTCAGTGAACAGTCTATTGAGGTTCTATAAGCGTTATTTTCCATCGAAGCATAAATAATTACGATTAATTCTAATTTAACTTGATATACGTAAACATTTAATTATGTTGCGTAACTGTCTGTCACAAATAATGTATAATGAACTTCATTATACATACATCACACACATATTAGGTCAAAATTAAATTTAGATTCTCCTTACACCATCCTTGACAATTTCAATACATGCCAAACGTAAAATCCTGGGGGAAAACCTGTATACGTTACTTTAAGGTATAATAGTGTACTTTTTATATACTTTTCGGAATATTCGATCAATAAAATTTTACATTTCCTGTACACTTTTCAGTAACTTTAGCCAGTATTATAAAATATATTATAATAATTTTGCTCTTGATGTAGACTTTTCTGATAGTGCCACCTACACTGTCAAGTATAATACACTTATCTTACATTTCTAGTAACTTTAATATATACTGTATAATACACTAAACTTCTTTGTTTAAGGGAAAGGGAACTTACGTGTATCGCGTTTCATAGTATTGGGCGTATTTTCGGAAAGTGCGCAGGAAGTGCAAAGTAATATAGATCGTACTTTCTGTAGAATGTATTCTTTAATTATATTATTATATTTTACATTAAATTCTATACGTTTTAAACAGTGAACAACACGAGCTTTTCGTTCGATTTTTTACAGAAACATATCACACTTCTATAATTTTATTTCTATCTCACAAACTT
>JAGDQP010036014.1:0-19264 GCA_022664845.1 Lepisma saccharinum | reverse complement strand
ATGAAGAAAAGAAGGGAAATGAAAGAAGAGGAAAATTGCATAAAGAGAATTGAGTACATTGAACTAAATAAAACCGTAAGGAAGAAAATAAGAGAGAATGTACCAAGATATAACGAAAATCTTGTTAGAAATACAATCGAGGAAAACAAGAGCCTGAAGAAAACCAAACATCAGCTTATCATAGGGAAGAAGCAAATAATTACAGTTTAGAGACCAGACGGGACCGTAACACAAAATAGAAAGAAATTATAAAAATATTTGGAAAATTCTACAGAGAATTGTACTGCTCCGAGGAAGAACGAGGAAATGAAGATTCAGAAGAAAATTCTGTAGATGTCCCAGAAGTAACGAAAGAACAAGTGGATGAAGTACTTCGAGGGCTGAAGAACGTAAAATCACCTGGAGAACATGGACTCACAGCAGAGATGTATAAATGGGGAGGTGAAAAAATGAAAGAGGAACTCGCTAAATTATTCTCGATGTGCCTGAAGAAGAGAGAAATACCCTCAAGTTGGAACAATGCCGTTATCATTTTGTTGTACAAGAAAGGGGACAAAGAATGCGTCGAAAACTACAGATCAATTAGTTTACTGTCAGTTCTACACAAAATGTTCACAAAAGTTATCTTGAATCGTATTGAACGGGATTTGGATTTTAACCAGGGAAAGGAACAAGCCGGATGACGTCGTGGATTTAGCACAATGGACAACATACAAACACTGAATGAAGTTATGGAAAGGACTAATGAATATGAACTTCCACTATGTTTGGGATTCATAGATTTTGAAAAAGTTTTCGATTCGGTCTCCTTGTCAGCAGTACTTAAATCAATTGAACATCAAGGCATCCAAAGTGCATACATCAAGTTACTGCGAAACATTTACTCGATTGCCACATCTGTCATTAGACTGAATCAAGAAAGTGAAAAATTTTTAAGTTGGAAAGGGAGTAAGGCAAGGAGATTCAATTTCTCCAAAACTGTTTTGTGCGGTCCTGGAGAATGTTCCCATATTTAAACTGGGATGAAGTTGGAATAAAAATTAATTGGGAATATCTTCTTCACCTACGGTTTGCTGATTATATAGTGATGTTTGCTTCAAGTGCAGAAGAACTACAAACCAGAATGGAAAAACTGAGTAATGAGAGTTCGAAAATAGGCTTTAAAATGAACTTAAGTAAAACAAAAGTTATGTATAATCAACATGCTGCAAAGAAGGAAGTGAAGATTAGCGGAGAGACAATAGGCAGAGTTGATGAGTATGCTTACCTAGGCAAGCTCAAAACATCGAATGCCAAGTTGACTGATGAAATAAAGATGTAAAATGGCGTTGAGTTCGTTTGCAAGACGATTTTCAAAAGCAAAATACCGATGTGTCTGAAGCGTAAGTTTATAATGAATGTGTCTTACCTGTGATGATGTACGGCTGCGAAACTTGGACATTGAATGCGCAAGCGACTCAAAGTTTGAGAGTCACACAAAGAGCAATGGAGAGATGCACGCTAGGAATAACCAGGAGGGACAGGAAGACAAATGGATCCGTACAAAGGTAGAGTATGTAATCAAGATTGCGAAGAAGCTGAAGTGGAGATGTGCCGGTCACATAGCTAGACGAACAGATGGAAGGTGGACGACAAATGTACCACATTGGATTTCTAGAGAAAAGAAACGACCGAGACGACGTCCAAATGTAAGATGAGTAGATGAAATCAAGCGTTTTTCAGGAGCTACATGAATGAAGATAGCAGCAGACCGAGATATGTGGAAAAAGTGGGGAGGCCTTCATCCAGCAATGGATAGAAAAAAACTGAATATGATTAGGACTGCCAGATGTCATGGACGAAGTTACGAAACAGCACTCCCCTTACGTAATCAGATTTCTATGCAAAATTAGAAAGGCGTAATTTTGTGTTCATATAAATTAATGGATTTTATTTTATAAATCCTGTTTTCTTGGGACAGAATGTTTTTTTTTTGTTAAGCAGAATCTTTTTGAAATATTCCGATATTTTAACATGCATTTTAACATGCATTAAAGGGAACCAAAAAAGTTGTCGCTTTTTGTGGAGGTCTGTGTTTAATTGGCCCTCACACCGTGAGTTGAATGCGAATGGAGATCAGGCGAAGGTCAGTGTTGGTGTGGGTATAGCCAACATACTACCTGGTTGTGGCAGTTCAATTACACCGTGAACGTGCGGAAGGACAGAGTGAACATGGGACCTCCACAGAGCGTCATAAGGGCGTGTATGCTCTACGAGTTCAAACTGGGGTCAAACGCAGCTGCAACGGGGCGGAAGATATGCCAGGCCTTTGGTGAGGGTGTCGTGACTACGCGGACAGTGCAGCGGTGGTTTACCAAGTTTAAGGACGATGACGAAACACTCGTAGACACACCACGTGCAGGAAGACCAACACAGGTACCAAATGAAGATCTTCAGGCAGCAATTGAGGCGAACAGTGGCCAAACATTAGAGGAACTAGAACTACAATTCAGTGTGAGTGGAGAAACCATTCGGCAGCACCTCCATCAACTTGGGAAGCACTACAAGTTGGGTCGATGGGTCCCACATGATTTGACTCCGGGCCAGAAGACAACGCGAGCAGACACCTGTGTTTCTTTGCTGTCTCGTCTGAGGAAGGAGCCATTTTTGGACAGGGTGTTGACATGTGATGAGAAGTGGGTCCTGTACGAAGCTCCACGGCGCCGTCATCATTGGTTAGCATCCCATGAACCGGTTCCAAAACAGCCGAAACCAGCACTGCACCGGAAGAAGGTCCTCCTGTGTTTTGGGTGGACTGCTCGCGGCATCGTGAACTGCTACCAACTGGTCAAAACATCAATGCAACTGTGTACTGTCAGCAGTTGAACCGTGTTCAAGAAAAGCTCAAAACTCTGGAGCCAGCACTTCTGAATCACAAAGGGGTCCTCCTGTTACAGGACAACGCTAAGCCCCACGTGGCTAGGATGACACGGGAAACCATTCTACGCCTTGGATGGGAAACACTATTGCATCCGCCATACTCCCCGGACATTGCACTGTCCGATTTCACCTGTTCCATTCCTTGGACAATCACCTTAGACGACGCCAGTAGAGGTGCACAATGCACTTGATACCTTCTTCGCTTCATGACCCACCAAGTTCTACCGCGATGAAATCCATGGCCTTCCAGAACGTTGGTAGAAGGTCGTCGATGCTGATGGGGACTATTTTTGATCTTCCAGGTGCGTCTTAGGTGACATATCGATGTTCGAATGTGGTGGGGGGAAAAGCGACAGAACCTGCTTGCTTACCTTATACATTTAAGTTATCTTTATGCTAAAGCAATCTAACATTTGATTGTACCCTCGAAAATAACTTATTTTCGTGTGTGTGTATATATATATATATGAATACTTTGCATCAGAAGGGGTACATTGAATATAGTGGTTCACAACCCACTTAAATCAGTAGGTCGTGTCTTTAGAGGCTCACAAACCCTTTGGGAAGTTAATAATAATTTAAACAAATTAATTTACCTCTAATCAGTACCACTGCCTCTAATTTATAATTATGTCAACTATATTTTTTTTTATATTTCAATATTAGTGCATTTTGACACGGTATTATCAGATCTATCTAATAGTTATATTAAATATTATCTGATCTAATGTTTATATAGCTTTTTATCTTAGTACTTTTCGTACTTACTCTTGGTACTTTAAAAATGCAATGTTTTAAATTGAATATTGTGCACGTATACGATATGGTATAATAATATGTATGCGATATTTTGTACTTAGAAAACGTTTCTATAAAATGGTACGTGGTCACATGTTTCCAATAATGTCGTTCATTAATCTGACAGCATGATCCGTTTGAGAAAAGAACTCTGTAGAACAAGTGACTCGTGACCTTTCTTTGTTTAAGTAAAAGCGTAGCTGGTTAATTATGATGAATTTATACTAATATAGTTGGTTGAAAACTGGCCATCTTCATAAGACAAAACAAGTGAAGAATAAAGGAAGAGAGTTACAAAGAAGAACACGTGGAAGGAGATTTTTTTTTTAATATTTTAAAGGTGAATTCGATAACTTCCCAAAGGCAGAAATCTCAGATAAGTAGAATGGTAATACACTTAATCGCCTGTTGAAATGAATCGATCATGTGTAAATTCCCAATATGCTTGAAGACGTTCGCCGTAAGTTCGTAAAATTTCTTTGACGGAACAATTTTCTGTATTTAGAAATTTTGTGGGGTCAGAACGATACGTCATTGTCGTTGTCTGATGCAAATGACAAACGACTAGGCAGGGTACAGAGACAGAGACTAGTCTTGGTCTTGTCTAGGTCTCGTCTCCAATTCGAAACCAAGACCGAGAATATGGTCCAGAAATCGAGACGAGACCAAGACCGAGACTTATCCCTAGAGACGAGACCGTGACTTGCCTCTCGAGACTCTCGTCTAGATCGAGACTAAGTTTTATTTTCATAAATGTCGATAATATTAATTTAATGCTTTTGTTGCTGCTGTTTCATAATAGAAGATGTCTTGTGACAATTAGTTTCATTCTGATAAATTGTATTTAACATGTTATATTGTAGTTTAAAATAATGACTGTTAAGATGTATTAGTAGTCATACTAGTCAAGTTATCAATGCCAAACTCATTTTGTTGTCTTTCAATGATAACATAAAAGTGTTTCGGGGACGGATAAATACAAATATTTATTTTCTTCTGCGAATTTTCATTCCCATGCTTTCTCCCTGAGGATAGTCGATTACTCTGTTGACACACGCATTTATATCAGCTTCTGCTAGACTGATCTCGTAAAGACTAAAGCATACTGTTGCATATCTGGATCCAACGGTATTCTTTTTTTTTCTTTATTTTTGTTATTGACCATTGACAGATGTTGCAAATACCTTCATTTACCTTTTCTTTATAGATAAAAGCAGCACAGTAATCGGCTAGAAGGTGTCACCTTGTAAATATAAGTATAAGGGATTGTTTAACCTCATGTATAAATAATAATTTGGGTGATATATTTTATAATTCTTTTCTTACCTAACTGAATAAGAGAGAAAGGCTCGCATCTAGGAAGCATCAAACGATGTCAGAGATCAAGCGCGTGTAATCGCCTTTCGGAGTACTTGTGTACTTAGATATCAGCTTATATTCTTATATTTCTCTTTTTCTGTTCTTTTTAGTTAAGAAAGTCGTTTCAAGGGGACAGCCAAACGGAGCTGGTATAAGCGAGACAACAGAGTGGTCTTTGTTTCACGAGTAGAGTTATTCTTTTTAATTTTGTTGTAATTTGTTTCTGTAAATAGATCACGTTGTGTACTCACATGTTTGGTAAGATAAATCTGGTTTGAGTTGGTACATGGAAAGTACCATGGTTTTGTATCATGTGACAGAGACCCCAAAGGAGGAAGTTACAATTATTAAATACGAGTGTAACGAGTATTCGAGACGCATTTCGACGTCGATCACTGTGAGTTAAAGATCTTATTGTAAGGGGGGAGGGGGTCTCTGAGCTATTCTAATATCTGAGCACTGAACTATTATAATATCTGAACTATGTAACTGTTTGAATTACCGAACATTTGTGCACTTAGCATATTCACGCTACTGTTCATTTTTCAATATCTAAGTGCTATAGTAAAATTCTGTATTAACTACGTTTTGAACTAATCTCTTAAACATTCAAAGTTGTATCTCGTCATCAGTTTTGTGTTTGCAATAGGACGACGAGACTAGCAAAGATTATTCTGTGTTCCTTGGAAGTTGTAATTAACACGCTACGTTGTATCAGGTGGGACGACGGCTAATTATTAATAAACCTATCTTAAAGGAACTTTTATAGAGTTATGTGTTTTTGTTGAACGAACTTACCCACGTCGAAAGTCGGTCGTAATGTTATTTGTTTTTGGAGCTGTCTCGACCGCAAAAGTTTAGCATACATATAACAATACGTCAGAAAGCCAAACTATCTAAATTGTAATATAAATCTTTTCTTATACAATTTACTTATATTTTTAAAAAATATGAAGATTTTTGTAATGCTAACCGGTACCTTAGAAAAGATGGAAACAATATATAATAATAATAATAATACATCACAGCCATATTGGATCCACTACTGGATGAGGCCTCTTCCCGGAGAGAGGAGTTGTTGGTCTACTACTCCCACGCTGACGAGACGAGTTGGGAGAGGAGAGCCGAAGCTCTCACTGTGATGCCCACTATCTTTTATTCATAGCAGCTCCCCAATTGCATCACGATGCTGGAGATCTGAAAGTTGTCGACAGACATAGCGGTTGATGAGGCTTCCCAGCACTTATTGCTGAAGCCTAAATGTTGTATAAATTTTCTCTGTAGGAAATTCTTAGTTTATGCAGAAGAAAAAAAATCTACACAACCTATCACGTAAATGTACCTGTGCATTCGAGATATATATATATATATAGGCCATTGGGAAGACCGAGACGTCGTTGGGAGGACAATATTAGAAGAGATCTTGGAGAAGTAGGTGTTCGTGATGAAAACTGGCTTGATACTGCCCAGGATAGAATCCAATGGCGAACGTTTGTTACTGCGGCGATGAACTTGCGAGTTCCATAAGCCATAGAGTTAGTTAATATATATATATATATATATATATATATATATATAAATCAATCACTAGGAGCGAGCGTCAAAAATTTGGATTGTATGTATGTGGTTAGTGAAGTGTCGCCAAAACCTCTCGATTAACAACTCAACCCCATTTGTAGCCCTCGTAGTTCCTGAATCGAAAGTTGTCGACAGACAGACAGAGGGGATATAAGATTGTACACAGTAATGCCTTGGACACAGTAAAGTTATTTTTTTAATAATAAGCTATGCTTTGTTAGGACTGTTGGTGACATTTTAATCTGATAACACGGCTTATTTGAAATACTAATGTGCTTATTTCATAAGATTCGCAATACGTTATTTGAAAGTAACGCACTTCACTCTCCTTTTTCTCTGCTTTAATGTATGGACGTGCAGCTGTAGTCCATACGTATGACCAGGTTGGTTCTTTTACTCAGTCAAGAGCAATATTGTAAACTAATTGATTCGTGTGGAGTTCGGTAAATGCTATTTTCAATTTCTTTGTATTTGATAATTTCCTTGTACAAAAGTTCATAATAAGTAAAAATTTTGTCATGTACTGTACACTGTTAAAAACTTTGCTTACGTTGCTAGCAATTCTCAGGGACATTTCGCAGAATTTTTAGAATTTCATCTTTTACTGTAATAGAGGAAAACTCAAACTTTTCGTATGATTATCTGGATGTTTTTCGTTTTCAGTTCTGCACCTGCGCAGAATGAGAAAACTGTTTTTTTATCGTAGCTGTGCATGCAATGATGATCAAGAGTTTGCTGCCGCCATTTTGTCAGTTCTTATTTTGGTAAAAATGGGAAATGTTTTGAGTGAATGGGAAATCCGAACCCCAATTTATAATTACATAAATGATAAAAATGCGGTGTAAGTCGCAAGATCAACTTAGTTTATATCTTTGGGATTCAGTCAACACAATTCTAACACACTATACAGTTTTCTTTTAACTAGAAATTTAGAGAAGTCAGTACGACGCTGGAGTTTTGACTAAAGAACCCGTGTTCAAATCTCCTTTAGAGTTCTGTTTATTTCTTTTACTCCCTACACTCCTAAGAACTGTATGATGGATGCCTTTTTTAGCCAAATTACTGAAAAGTCCCAGATAGCTATGATTGCCTATCTTTTCTCAGGAATGTTTCGGAAAACTTTTAACAGTGTACGTTCATTTATTTCTATAAATCTGGTACAAAATATGAACTGATTTTTTTTAAAACAGAATAGTTATTCAGTCAAATTAAATATAATTTAGAAATAGCAAAACTTCAGTTGTTACATATAACAATTTCGCAATTTGTGGTATAACATTGATCCGTTTCCATAATAGAAATATTTTCATGTGTCTCACTTGTTGATATTCAATATATCCTAACTAAAGCTTTATATTACTTTAAAATCGTGAGGTTTTTCTTTCTATTTCAGATTATTTATAATCTAAACCCCAAATTAACGATGTAACAAACTATGTTAATATAATATTAATATTCTTGTACTGAGATCGGAAAGCCTGCATACCCATTCCATTTCAAGAGACAATTTTTTAGACTCTCGAGACGAGACTGAGACAAGACCGAGGTTAACGTATCGAGACCGAGGTTAACAATCGATACCGAGACCAAGACCGAAAACTTCAGATCGAGACGAGACCAAGACTATCCTAAACATTCTAGACGAGAACGAGACGAATGCCAGTCTAGTCTCGTCTCGATACCATCCCTATAAACCACGTAACGTGTAAAAGTTACAGGACACTACATTATCTTTATCGGATGCGACTACCATAAATATTGTTACGTGTGAAATCAATCTTAAAAGAAACTTCCAATTTATTATGTTTTATTAATATGAATTAAATAGGTTTAATGTTTCACAGCTATCATATTCTACTTCATGTTTATAGATTACTAAAAACTAAACCTAACGGCGCGACAGAACCTTAAGGGCCCTGGCTTGTCAGATTGATGTATTGCATTTACACAGAGGAGTGCGGAGTCAGTGTAACCCCTCGTAGTAGCGGTGTGTCTGATTTTCGTGAACTTAGTACGCTACTTCATTAATTCAAGTAGCTCCTCAATTATCCTTACGAAGCTGGGTCAAATTATGAACCCTCACCGGGAATCGTACGCGGGATGACTCACACTGAAGGAGGCTCTTTATAGACTTTTATTATCTTCAATTTGTAAGAAAATTCGATCTGTAATTACTATTAATCTCGTTCAACGAAGGTATTAAACGGAAAGATTGCATACAGGTTACAGATTCAATTACGGTTTCTACTCTATTTCTTCAATTGCGCACATACAATCCTGATGCAATATATCTTAAATGAATTAACAATATTTCATCGAAGACACCATTTGTCTTAGTCACTAAAATCAACTGCTTACTCATTAAAAACCAATCGAATGCTTATATGCAAGATTAGCGAGCTAGCTTATTTTTAAATCACTTTTCCCATTTTCTACACCCTAATACCAACTGTTTCATTCTACAACAATGAAAATGTGTCCCCATTTACAATAAATCATTTCTGCACGCTTTATGGGATAACTAACCTATACTTTCAAGTTAAAGTTCTGTTAATTTATTCCATTTACACTAAAAGGACCAAAGGGTTTTCTTCTTGTAAATTTAAATGATTTAATTAAACGTCGTCCGAAGTTTCTTCGTTTATTAATGTTTTACATTTGACTCGTGGAATACTTTAAAATGTTTCACGAATCTGTGCAAAACGACAAAAAAGACGCCTAGCTCTTCGAAGATAGATTATAGAAACACAAACAAGAAAATATATCACGTTGAGATACCAATTTGAAAACACATTGTGGAGTTTCGGTTTTCATTGTAGTGTTCAATTGTTTGCAAATAATGACAAATGTGCAATGTAGCTAACAATTTTAAAAGGAACTTAGAAGCTTGTGGTATTTCCCAATCTTTTTTAATTTAATTTAAGAAACTGAAATAATAACTTCATACAATGTACAGAGCGACAGGACAGATAGATATTTAAGATCTAACTAAATTAGCGTAAAGAAAAACATTTTCAGTATTTCAACAAACATTTCTTGACTGCTTCTTTCGTCACGTAATAACTACATTACCTTGCTGCAGTCTATGACAATATGATACACAACTAGAGCAATAAAAATAACAAAAAAGAAAACAATTGAATGCAGCACTTACCAGTTGCTAGAACTATCAAGGTCGCATATCCAACACCAGCTTCAGCTACCATCCATCCAGATCGGAGGAACACGATAACACCAAAGATGTTTATCATGCATGATGTGAAAACGCCATCCCATGTTCCAAATAAAACTGGTTCCATTATGAAGAAATTTGATTTCCACCATGGTTTGTCTCCCTGCATAAGAAAAGAATACAATCCTCTCCTCAGAAATTGAATCTTTTATTCAATTATATGCATATCGCCTGGGAGAGAGGTAAGAATTCTACCCAATCCCTTGCTCTTGTTTAAAATAGAACAGATGCGCAAAGTCATAGGGGTAGTCCATTTAATCTAAATGCCCTGGTGATAAATATAATGTACGAAGCAAAACATGCAGTGTTGCAAACCGGATAATATGAAAGTCAAAATGTTCGAAACATTTATTTTAATCATGCATATTCTACACAATTTGGAACACTGTATTCTGTGCTTCACAGATGACATTTATCATCACTGTGGAACATCAAATATATTTAAAAAAAACACGCCATGATAACTACTGCAAAATTTCAACTTTATACTAAACTGAAAGCATTGTCCGCTCAATGACATCACATTTCAGCTTCTAATATCTACCATTCTTCTAGACTTCCAACAACATTTTCTTTTTAACTTTAATGCATCAATACATCGTTTAGAATTTATCGACAACTATTCATTTTATATATCACTGTAAGAAGTACTTTTGGATTCTTTTGCATCTCGAAAAACCAAGCGAATTCAACAGAATGAGAAAAAAAATTGTTTGGTCGTTGTGAAAACAGCCCCAGAATATATATGCCTTACTTTTCAAACATCTTGTATACTATATATGAGAGCTAAGATTTTACACTGACATTATTAATTAGACACGAAGGTCATGTCAGCTATTTCCATTTCCCTGGTTTGAGGTTAGTTGCCACGAAGAAAGAAAACATTGCGAGATTTTGTGCTACGGTTGAGGTAATGTGGGTAAATGTCTTGAGTGTTCTCACTCCAGAGGGGCGAAAACAGACTTTCAATTACTGTAAATGACAGTCTTTCATTTGCTGGAATTTGCTTTTTCATATTTAGCAACAATATCTGCAGATTTCTCCTAATCATACAGTCTCTAATTTGAAAGAGAGAAAAATCTATATTTTATCGGTTTTATTCATATTTATAGGCACCGAAACTGGGAGCTCAGATCAATTATGATTTAATGTAATAATCTTATTTTCGGTACGTTTTCCTCTTTCTTGTTTTAAGAAGTAACGAAGAATTTTAACTGAGATGTGTTAGTTTAAAACGAACGTATTTTATTTTTATCTTTTTGTTGTAATGATAATACGTTAAATATGTTGCTACTGCCCCCGTGGTACTTCCTCCAAGATTAGTTCAAATATTAAACTGTTAAATATTCTCGTTTTTGGCGATTTATTCATGCACATTAGGTTGAAAGAAAAATACATTTCTGCGTAAATAAAACGTCGAAAAGGCGGAAATTCAACACTAAGTCAATGTGTGCTATACTGTGGTTATTTCTTCCATGGTTTGCCGTTCAATATTGTTGGGCTGTAGTTGTAATAGTAGATCGGTAGCGATACTCTTCCTCACTTTTCTGCGTGGTTCAAAAGACTATCACTATCATCATCATATTCAGACATCTATCCACTGCTAGATGATGGCCTCCCTCATTTCTCCCCCACAGACCTCTATAAAATTATGTCCTCAAACCATTAGACCAGGCAAATTAGAAAAAAAGAATCGAAAAAATTCCAACAGATATAAAAATTGGTAAATATCATCAGTGTGGTATTTCAAACAACGTATTAAAAGTCCCCGACAATCCGAGTTGTTCTCTGGCCGCCATATTGGAAATAGGCGGATGAAGGTGACGTTTGATCATAATGGCTTTATTGACTGAATGAAAATGGTGACGGCTGATCCGAAAATGTGTTCAGACATAAATTAAACAAAATTTCCAATAACTTTAATAAGGTATTTTTTCGTAATTTAACCAACCTATAAAAAATAAATTTCACTCTATGGAAATTTTCCCCATTATTTTTTTATCGAATTTGCTTGGTCTTGATGGAATTTTTACATACTTATTTCTTGACTTGTAACGAATAACCGCAAACACATGGACACACAGGGGGAGGGAGGGAGGGGGGGAAATGGTATATACTTTTCAAAAATTGATATATTATGACAACTGAGAGAAATAAATATAATACTGTGGACAATACTGATATATGAAGATATTTTTTGAAAATGCTTTTAATCTTCTGAATCAAGATCTTGTGAATCATAAAACAATCTGTGAAACTGCCACTAGGCAATTATTTAAAAATAAATAAATTAAAAACTATATAATAATAAATATTATAGTAATGAAAGCTAGTGACACAAACTCAGTGAACAACTGACTCACAGGACAACAAACGCAGGAGGCCCTTGATCACCACAACAAAGAAGAGGGTCATGAGGTACCTTAACCTGTGACTGGCTATAAAAGAAAAATATAACGCTAAAATTAAACATTGCAAAATACCTAACATATTATGACACTACCATGTGAGAGGCTTGTGCCAGAAATCTGCAAAAATAATTGGAAACAAAAGACGATACTCAACACACATGGGAATTTGGATCTAATACCTAAAAAATGTAACGAACTAAAGATGCTTGAATACATCACAAAAAAAGATTTATCCCAGCGTAAATAGTGGAAAGGACAAAATCAATCCAAGGTGGTTCTAATGTAAAAACTGAAATAGATATGGTGGAAAGAAATTATTGTAAAAAAGAGGCACAGCTATTGGAACAATCCGTACATGTGCCTTGCTCTGAAATACCTATGCGGAATACTATCCTGAAAACATATATGGGTGAAATTCACAACACAAACTAAATGAAGCAGAAAAGTGTGATATTTTTTTTTTAAATTGGCTGTTTTAAGGGCCAAAGAATGTATTCGAGACCATATGAACCCGAAACTTACAATGAAGCCCGGTTACGGAAGCAATGATTAACAAACTTGAACATGGAAACCGGGAAAGTCCAAATACCAGAGTAACTCCCACCAAGTGGGAGACTAACCAAAGAGATAAGTGGAAAATGAAAGAGATGTAACCAACAGAATATACCGCAGGTCAAGCAGCCAACAGACTGGTCAGTGCATGGCTGGTTGACCACTAAAACAAATTGTCACTACATAAAGAGAGAAATTTAGAATACTAAAATAATAAGTCTGAGCCAAAGTTGCCTAAAGGCCTTAAATAAAAACCAAATTCTCAAAAATAATAACCAGTCACTACCGCCAGGTGGCTTAAACTATGATCCACACAAACCGGAATACCGGAAAGAAAAATAATAGTATCTAATGACAATTTAAAACCTTAGACTCGGAGTAGATTTGATACACACCTATGAGTCCGTGGCCGAACACATGAGCACAAATAGGCTCACAGGACAAATTAGGAAAGTTAACCGGGAATACCGGCAAATCGCTGGAACAAAACCAGAATCACAGAGCGCTGGTACCTTACAGAACTACAAAAATGAAGAGGAGAAAACTCCTTTGTTACATATACAAAGTGAGAGAGAATCCAGCAGGCTGGTGTGAACAGGAAAGACCGGGCTCCAGGTTTCACATTACAATGAAACAAAAAATTATCTTATTCAAGTAGTTGGAAATTTTCTTTTCTTTCATTTATGTCTGAACTCATTTTCGGCTCAGCCTTCACCATTTTCAGTTAATAAAACAATTATGTGCAAACGTCACCGTTCTTCTGCCATTTTCCAATATGGCGGCCAGAGCACAACTCGGATTGTCGGGGACTTTTAGTATGTTGTTTGAAACACCATACTAATGATACCTACCAATTTTTCTTTCTGTTGGATTTTTTTCATTCTTTTACAATTTCCATGGCAACCCAATGAAGAACGTTTTTCGTCAATCTTTAATTTGTTCGTCTAGCTACATCTTCACTTCATCATCTTCGCAGTCTTGATCACATCTTCTACCTTTGTTTGAGAGCTAATTCATTCATTTGTCTTTTGGTTCATCCTAGTTACTCCTAACATGCATATCCCTATTCCTCTTTGAGCAACTCTAATATTTGGGTCGTTTGCACATTCAATGTCCACGTTTCACACACAAACATACAGCATTACAAGGAAGAAATTCGTTACACACTTCATGCTTGAGACACATTAGCAACCTGCTTTATAAAATGCAGTTCACTCTTCAAAAAGAGTTCCATGTCGTTTTCAATCTTCTATGTATTTCCATAGTTATGTTGGCATTCGATATTTTCAGCTGTCTTAGGTAAACGTACTCACCAACTACGCCAATCTTTATTTCTTTCTTTTGAGCATGTAGCTTACATATGTTTACGTTTTGTTGTTTAAATCTATGTTTAGTCCTATTTTCAAACACTGATTATTCAATTCTTTCATTCCGGTTTGTAACTCTTCTGCGCTTGAGGCAAACAGTTATGTCATCAGCGCATGTAAGGTGATTAATGTAATTAATTTTTATTCGAACTTCAACCCAATTTACATTTTTGAACACTTACTACAGAACAGCAGAAAATAGTTTTGGAGAGACCGAGTCTCCCTGTTTTGAATTCTTCACTCTCGTTGGTGTAGTCTAATGACAGACGTGGCAGTCGAGTATATATTTCGTAGTACTGTAATGTAACTATGCACCTTCGTTGCCTTAATTTTCAAGTGATTAAGAATTGCTGCCAAAGAGATTGTATCGAAGGATTCTTTTTTAATCTATGAATAATTTAATGGCCTATTGATAATCTATGATTTAAAACAATGGAAGTTCATATTCATTAGTCAATTCCGTAGCTTTATTTGAAACTTGTATGTGGTTCGTTGTGTTAAATCTACAACGAAACTAGTTTTATTTCCTTCCCTGGTTAAAATTTAAGTCTCGTTCAATACGATTTAGAATGTTTAGTAAACATTTTGTATAGAATCCACGAGAACTAACTGCTCTACAGCTCTCTGCGCTTTTTTTGTCCCCTTCCTTATCTAAAGAATAATAGTAGCATTACTCCAACTGGAGCTCCTTTCATTACGTCTGGAATTTATACATCATTTTCTTCTCTCTTGTTTTCCTAGTTTCTTCATCGTAATCTTGCGATTTTCTATAGAAACATTCAAATATATTTATAATTCCTCCTCATTCCTGGTTACGATTCAATCAGTTCTCTTAACTGTTATTTGTTCTTCCCTATCAAGAGCGGCGGTTTTGGTTTTCTTTAAATGAATTGCTTTCCACGATCGTCTTCCTAACAAGATTTTTGTTCTATTCCCGTACATCTTCCCTATTTTTTCTTAATGTTATACTCATTTCTATGTATTCAATTCTTTTTCTAGTTTCCCCCTTTAATTTTGAACTTTTGGCATCTTTGGATCAGGTTGAGAAGGTATAGACCAGGGCGTTACTTAAGGTACCATCCCGGCATTCGCCTGATGAAACTAAGGAAAACATTGGAAAACCTCAGTGAAGATGGTTGGCCACAGGTATCTATTTTTCCCTTCTTCCATATTTAATTTCTTTTTCATCTAAAGTTTTGTTTCTTCTGCAATATGGATTTATGTTTTCTTTTTGATATCTGCTATTTCTTTCACCGTTCCATTATCTCAGTCAGCACTTTACTTCGGCAATTGATATCTTGAATTTCTCTCTCTCTTTCAAGACGTTGGATCTGTTATTTAATTAGTTCTAACTCGAATTTCTGTCTGCTTTTAGCTATATTTTCTAAATCTAAAATTGGCAATTTATCTCTGGTAAGCTTCTTCCTCTCTAGTTTTGTGTTTAGTTTCAACTTACATTTCACCATTTTATGAGAGATGAGCACTCGAGATTTTGATACTGTTCAAAACACACACATCTTAGATTTTCCAGTTATTTGATAGAACATAATCTACTTCGTTTTTAGGCCTTTCCATACCTACTTCCTCTGAGGCTTCTTAAAAATGTATCCAAATAAAAAGTATGTTGGCTGGACCAAATTCCACTCTCCTGTTGCTTCTTTTGCCAAATCTAAGTTTCTCCTTTTCGTGTTACAGCTCAGTTTAGTTATCTTTTCATTGTAGTCTAGCATTACGATTTATGCAATTTCCTATTATCCCAATCTCTTGCATCTCCTCGGACTTTCTCCTCTGAATATGACATTGTTGCAGCATAGCATACACTTGTATAAACGCCATACTGTATCTCTTGTTTATTCTTCGTGCAATTCTATCCGAAATTCCTTCTGTATCTTATCATAAAGCGAACACCTGTCGGTTTCCCATTTTCTGTTCCTTTGAAGTAGAACGCAGTGGCGGCTTGTGGTCTAAATAGCAAGTGACGTACTACAAATACATTCACACGTAAACATACCCGGTCAGTCTATGTTAAACAATTTCCCGGATTTTCATGCTTCACTAAATTACCCATAATGCCACTTTTCTACCTAACTTAGAGTGTAGATGGATAAGCATAAACTATTTCATATCTATATTGATTCTTCTAAACAGTTTCATAAAATAACTTAATGCATAAAAAAGTAATTTATGAAGTGTCACTTCACCAACTTAACCTGAAAAACCGCCACTGGTAGAATGTGTGGTCCTGATTGTAATTCCAACTGGTCTTCATTCTTACTCTACATTTCTGATAATCCTATCATGTCCCACTGCTGACCTCTCCTTGCTAGTTCCTTCTCTATATTTTTTAACTTGTCTTCACCAGCAAGTAACTAATAGTTGAGGGTCACCACATATACAAAGCTGTGGGCCTAGGTGGCTTAAGGGTAGAGCGCTCACCTCTGGTTCCTGAGGTCGTCGGTTCGATCTCTTCTCATGTCATGTGGATCTTGTGGTGGACAAACACAGTGTGTGTGGTTTTTTTTAGGGGGTTCTTTCGTATCCTCCCACTAACTTCATTCCACCAATTCTTCCATCATCATCATCCATAAGGCCTGAGCCAAAGTTACCTAAAGGCTTTAAAAATCAAATTCAAACATACAAAGCTGTGCCCACTGACTTTTCTTGCTAGTTAAATCGTTCATCAAGTTAGTCTAGCAGAATAGTATATCATTGTGAACTGACAAAAGCAGAGGACTTCAACAGTGTTTTGAGTTTTAGTAATAATGCTTTATTTTTAATTATTTGCCGTCAGATAGTTAAGTATTTCCGTCAAACAAACAATATACAAAATATGAATCGATTTACAGTAAGAACAAAATGAGTGGTGGACGAATCTTCGACCTTGATTCACAATCACATTGGGAAGAATGAACGGAGCTTTACTATCCTGTTTCTACTAGTAAGAGACTAAAAAGTGGAACTGGAACTTTATCAGCAATTACACGTTGTTAAAAAAGAAACTTCACTGTACTACAGAACGACTTATACTCGGTTTATCTGTGAACCGAGTAAAAATGCGATTACGAAGAAGATATCTACATTTTAATTTAATTTAGAAACACATCCCGAAGTTTATTTATTTATTTATTTTAATGGTTTTAGGAAGAGAGAATAACAACAAAATCAGGAATATTGGAGCGAGAAGTTTCATCTTTGTTGCGTCATATAGTAGCATGAAAATATTGGAAAAAGGTTTTAGAACATGTAAAAGAATATATTGAAATTAATTTAGGAATATGTTTCATTTCTTTTAGAATGCTAACTGAACAGTTTTTCACACGCTCATGTTTCAGAACAATTTAAAACAAATATAAAACAATATTCGCGTAATTTATAAAATATTTAACTTTTTGAAAATTATGTTAGTAATTATTTCAACACAAATATTACGTTGAGCTTGAAAATATTTTTGAAATATTTATTACAAGATATTATGAAGTGTCAAATTTCAAGAAATTTTAAGATTACACTAAAATACGCTTAAAAAGATTTTTAACGATTTATTCAGAAATTGAATTTTTACATCAAGCGTTTTGTTATTTACTGCAAAATTTGTAAAGAAACGTATAAGGGAGAACGTCCAACGTATAATCGAAATTAGAGTTAGCTTAGCTGAAACCAATCTTCGTAATTTTTCTAGTTTTTAAAAATTGCCTCTACTTTCCCGAAAGCCAGTTCCATCATAGCGAATAAGAAAACCTCTTACCTGTTCTTGAGCGAACAATTCGTTCGCCTGCGATGCCTGCCCACCATAATAATCATCATCTCCGACGACCCTCTTGGAAAATGTCTCACTGTTGCTTCGCTGTCGAGAGCCAAGACCAAATTTGGCCCAGTCAACATCACCATTGTGGTTACTCCTTGCAGCATTGGGACTAGACTTCAATTCTTTCGTAGGGTCCATCACTTGACCCTCGAGAGTGTAAAATTAAACTGTTGCTTCTATGCCAATGACGTCATTACTGGAAAGACACAAACAAACATATATTTTAACAAAACATTTAATTTTCATCATAATGAAATTTTAAAAGAACAGATTTAGAGTTTTTTTTTTTTTAAATAGGTTCATTATTAATTTATGTTATCTTTGTACTTTGATGACAATGGGATGCCATATAATCTGGATATCAAGCTTTAGTGGACTTTCATAAAGCACATCTGCATCAAAATTATGTGATATATGCCACGCCGTAAATTTTTATATGATGCTCATCATTAGTCTTGAGATAACCCGTTATTAACGTTCTAGCGGAGGCGAAGCAAGATTGCGAATCACGTTATTTTACTAAAAGATGCTCTTGCAAATAGAGGACAAAGAATTACAAAAAGCATTTTTCGCTTTTATTATATATAAACATTTTGGTTTTAAAAAAGTTGTTGTTAGATGTAATGAAATTAAGTTATGCTCATTTAAATCGAATGTTTAGTTCCGCTGTGAGATCACCCATAAGATCACTTTACGCGCACAACAGCGTGACTTTCACATATGTGAACTCTTTTAATATGGGAAATGCCTATCTGAAAATTTCGAAATGTGGATTTAGAAGACAGAAAATCAATTGGGTACAGAACAACTGAACACAATTTCAGATTTCTCCATTCGATCCTTCTCTTGCAGTAGATCCCACGTAACGAACGATTTTATGTTACGTCAAATAAAATTATGATTTGGCATTTTGTATCTATATCTGCAGATTTTAATAAGAAGATCGTATATAAAAAATAATTCCGGAAATACTAAAGAAATATAAGAATGACCACAACTAGCCCATATATTGAGATAAAATGTGACGTAACACCTGAAATTGTAAATTCGGAAATGCGGCAAGTTCTGAAGATAAATAATTAAAATAGTTGTCCCATTTATAACAAAGCAACAAATGCAACTTTTATGTTTTCTAAGGGAAAAAAGGCATTGTTGAAAGCAAAATACTTACACATTTAAATACGGTAAATACAAGCTAACAGTACTTACCTGTTCTGTCTCACATTAACATCAAATCTGTTTT
>JAGDQP010036013.1:0-19264 GCA_022664845.1 Lepisma saccharinum | reverse complement strand
GAAAAACACTTACCTTATTTATACCGAGGAATCCATGTGTTGAGGTTATAACGTAGGCTGCGTTGAATTCCCAGATGAGATACAGATAAGTGGGAGGAAGCGAGTTAAAAAAAAGTAGTGAAGTTCGATCATGCGAAATACTCCAAATATACACATCACATTTCAACTGAAGTTTCCTCTCTCTCTCTTCTTTTTTTTTAACGAGTTTCCAGATGAATTATTATACATAACATCATATTTTAAATAAAACTTTTAAAACGCAAGTTCCAGAGGAAACACTCCATAAAATATATATACATCACCTTTCGGCTTCAGTTTTAAAACGCAAGTTTCAAGCAAAACACACACACACACGCACGCACCAAAAGAGCATGACATTGCAATGTAGTCTATCACCGGTTCACTTGTTTCACTCATGGTGTAACAGTAAGGATACTGCAATATCCTGTACTTCACTTGAACTTGGTTTTGTAATCCCTTGCTTATGCGTAACTTTCTTCTTCTTGGTCGAAAAGAGTTTTCTCTGTTTCTCTATGTTTCTCTTCGCTGTCGTGGAGTTCGAAAGTAATTTGGAAGCTTTATGGGAATGCACTGCTTCCAACGTCGCTGCAAAAGATGCAATTGCTTTATTCAAAAGTTGCACCTCTTCTGATGTATTGATCTTATGAAGGACATTTCTGATGCGTTCTTCAACCATTTGTTTTTGGGTTATTAAGGAAGTGTCAGAATTTTGCTTTTTAGATACTTGCTCCAATATTTCTGTTGTTTCACAGTCCACATCCACACGCAAACTTTCGCTATCGGAGCCTTCTTGTTCAAGATTTGTTTGTTCTGTAAGTAGGCAGATGCAATGAATATGTTTGCACATATTCCATTTAATGCTTGAATCCACGCATGAACAAGTATATTTGTGTATACATGAGTTACACTCTGTAAAAACTAGTTTACAATTGCACAGAAGATCATTTTCTCGAACGAAATAAAGTTCTTTAACATCAGATAATGATGGCATTCTCCAGCCATTTTCTTCCTTTACTACCAAGTCTTGATTAAGTTCAAGGCTAGACTTATGTCTCTTTCTAATGCCCTTTAGCTTGCTTGTCAATTTTCCTTTATAGAGAACAATTAGTCTATCGAAAAGTTTGTCTTTTAGGAAAGACATCAACGCATGAATTGCCTTGTCAAGACGTTTTACGCGTTTCCCGTGAAGATAAATGTGTGAAGATTTTATTGTGTTGTGCATTCTTTCAATATGCATATTTGTATTGAGACCACTGTTAAGGCGGTAACAATAAGCCCAAAATCTTGCATTCGCGGAGTAATTTTGTCGAAAGTATGCACAAAATTCAGTTGTTTCAGGATCACTACTGAGCAGTTTTACTACGCCAGAGAGCATCATTTTGAAAGCAGCAGAATCCGTTTCTTGCATTAAGGTTCGAATCATTTTATACACTTCTGCTTGCTTCTCCTTATCTTTAACTTTACACATGATATTCTTCCTCCATGCTCTATCCACATGCCATGTGCAATAGAGTCTCATTGTTGCAGCTTCCATGATAGAAATCCAGGCATTATAGAAAGACTCTGCTAAATCGGACAAAAACTTTCGTGGAAATTAAACCACTCTCCTTCTTAATGCAGTGGAAAAACAGAGAAAGCACTTCCTGATCACTTCTGTTGGATATGAGGAAAGCACAAGGAAATCCCTGTCTCATATCGTCTAACACTAGAAGTGTAATTAATTCAAAGTCATAACTATTTAAAATATGAGTACCATCAATACACACGCAATCATTACCGTATTTTTTCAATATTTCAATCTGGGCATTGTTCATGATAATTAACACAAAATCGTCTTTTTTAAGAACTGGGTGGTCTTCACTGACAACCCCTTGAGGCTTATAAAATAATACACAAGGACTGTCACTGGTTTTCACCTCATTCACCCAAGCCTCGACACTTGTTCCGTCCTCTTGGTGCCTAACAGATTTTGAGCATAGGTTATATCCACGCTCTATGTTGTATAGATCCTGCTTTGTGAGCAGGTGAATTCTTTCGAGTTTTGACTCTGTTACTGAGTCTCTCACTTTGTCCAGAATTATTTGAAAAGGAATTTCTTTAGCAATGTCCACTGCTAATGTACTCCTTTCCAATTGTGTTAAACCAAGATGGCTTAGATCATTTTGATGACCTATGTGAGTAAGTATGTATTCAACTTTACATGTTCCATTTTCGTCTTCTATCACCCGAATACGTGCGGGACAGACCCCATGAATCTTGTTACTTCCCTGCATTTTTAAATGCCTAATATCTTTGCTTTGCGACACAAAATCCCCTGAGCGGTGACACTTGTAATAATGTCTCTTAGTATTATCAACAGCAGAATGTGAACCCCGTTTTATTACGTACCTTGTGAGCGTCTCTTTTTCAATTTCTTGCTTCCACTCCATGAAACTCTGAAATGATGGAAACTGCTTTTCTTGTGATTCCACTGTAAGAGCATGTTGTAACGCAAAATGTTCGTGCAATTTTTTTTCTCCGTCCGTTACAAAAGTGCATAGAACACATTTAAGGTGATTTTTCTTAATTGGTTGTTCTGCATGAAACTTGCGTTTGTGATATCTGAAATTTTCAAGGTGATTGAATTGTTTATCACAATTTGGGCATTGATAAGCAAATGATTTCTGGGTCTTTAAAGGAGGCGCGATTTCGTTTAATTTATTCGGATGTGCTTTCGAAACATGACGCCTAAGTGATTTGTTATGGTCATAGTTCTTTCCACACTCTGAACATACATACTGTTTAATTTCGTTCATTTTGATCGACTTTACTCACACATCAACGCACTATAAATACGAACACAAAAACACACTAAATACGAAGAGAAAATAAAGCTCCACTAAATCCACTAAAAACTACAAGAAACAACACAACGAACTAAGCAACGTACGACTGTTTTCCCGCTAGAATATAGGAAAACGAATTACTATTCTCCCGCTAGAATATAGGAAAAGGAGCCCTCAGCCCGCCAAGCAGTTAACCAGAAAAATAAACCCAGACAGCAGTTTCTTCATACCTAAGAGGTTAAAAAAATGCCGGTGGTATTCAGAATTGGTTCATTTCAAATGTATTATCAAAATACTGTATAATTAAATATCATAGGGTATAGGATTCTGTTTCATTTAAATAACATTTAAAAAAATGCCGCTCCGACGCAAGGAGAGTGACTTGACGTTAACCAGCGACGTATTTTGTTCCGTGGTCATCCTTCGGCATGCAGACGATACTCACTCGGCTGACTTCGTTAATTTTCGTGAAGTGGTGCCGTAGTTCACGTCGCTGGTTAACGTCAAGTTTTCTGACATGATGTTGAAGTTAGTTCAATGTTCGCACCTTCTATTCCATGCATGCGTTAAGAAAGTGATTAGGATAAGGGCCCTCGTTTATTATTAATGGAATTACAATAACGAATATTTTTGTTGTTCTGCACTATTGTCCATTACGAAATGGCTTTGTTTGAAGCAGAAAATCACCAAACAATCTATAATTTATAATCTGTTATGCAAAGCAGGGGATGTCCATTACCTGTAACGCAAAATCACTTTTTGTCCAGTTTTAGACACTCACTAAGCATTACTGGGTTGAAATCAAAATCCTTCATTGACTGAGTTACTAGCGTGCTAAGGGAGCTGCTGGGCGTCCAAAGACAAGACTTACAGCTTTTGGTAATGTGGGCTCCTAATCACTCAGCTGAATAGCCCTCAGCGGCAATTCAACCCATGACCACGCAAGCAGAATCGAGCGCGCTAAACTCCCCGCCACTCTGAGGAGGACATCATAATTCTGTTAGTTATTTTATTCAAGTTGGAAATTAAAATTATTTTTTGTCTTGGCCATACATTTGTCGGAAAACTTTTAGTCCCATTTATTCCAGTGATAGACGTGGGGATGAATATTAACGAAATGTTTTATTTTAGAATTGGACACTATTTATTACAACCTAGAAGTTGAATCTTTTCGGCAACAAGGAATCTATGGCTCTTTCTGGGGTAGGGTAGGGTAGGGGAAAGGAGGAAGGAAGGAGTCTTGCAGGCAGAGCATTTGCCTCGTAGAACTGAAGAAAAGACCTGTTACAACCTCAGTAAGGATGGCCTACCGCAGTTTTCGAACCCAAGACCTTCGGAATGATCACTCAGTGAAATTTCATGAAACAATCAGATAATAATCGAAGAACGATATTAATCATATAATCTTGTTTAGTACTCATATTCGGAACACCAGCAACGATTGTTAAATTATTTTGAGTTAAACAGTATGTCCAATTCCGGGTGTCCACTACTAGAACATCCAGGTTTCTCCGTGTCCATCACTTTTACAAAAACAATTTTAGACAAAAGGAGTTACTGTATTTACTTTCAACTATAGTATGCTAATAAAAGCAATGGGTAGAAGTCAGTATAGGAAAGCATGGAGAGCATGTAACGTTCTCGCTTGATCAATACATTTGAACTGTATTTGAGTTAAAAATTATAACGGTGAAAAGTGTCCTTAAACTGTCAATTAGTTGTGCATTTACCTCATTGGGTAATACTTCGACTGTAGTGTGCACAGGAAGCATGACTACTGTTATTATTTCTCGAAGTTTGACATAATTTGGGATGATGACGAGTTAACTTTGAGCGCCTCTAACAAGGAGACTTAGTGACGTATAACTCACCGATATTAATGAAATTTTGCATACTTGTAGAAAATCAAAAAAATAATAATCGACACGTATTTTTTTATTTCGGCAATGGTGCGGGTTTAAAGGTAGAACCACCCTGTGGACGTTAGGTGTGGTCTCCAAGCATAGACAGAAAACAATCATTTAATGTAGAAGAAACAATTCTGCCAGAGGTGGTTTAGGAAAACTGATTCAAAAGTACAAAATACAAAATGGCGGATCCAATATGGTGATTACAATTACAAAATGTTGTCTGGTTTGAAATGCTCTGCAGCTAGCCAAGAACAATTATAGTTGGCAGGGGTTACTGCGAGAAGGTGGCAGACCGATTTGAAACCCCTTTCTGTACTGAAGTTAACGGGATGCTTGATTAAAGTGAGTCTCGTCACCTCTCACTATTCGGGGTGCTTATTTATAGTGAGTCCTTTCGCCTCTCACTCTGTCAGAACTTCATAGACCCTCAATTGTTGTAATTATTAATTTATAGCGAAAACGTTTTACATTAATGATATTCCGTAAAAAAATTGTGTGATGCATAAACATTGTTTACACCACCCACACCTTATTACGGCAATAACTGTGCACAAATCGCAAAATGCTGCACAATATTTGAAACAAAATGTTATGGGATTTTCAAACTCAGGTGGCATTTCTTCCAAATAACCTCTTTTGTACCACGCATCTGGACGACGAAAACTGATTATGAATCAGTGAGTGGATCTTAATTATATTATTACGGAGATGTAAATTTATGTTATAGTTGTAGAGGACAATGTCATAAAAATGTCTCAAGAAGCTTTTCCACGGCTTAAAGAACACATCAAAAGGCTGAATCCTACCAGTTGTTCCAGTAGGAATCGGTCTTCCATCTTCTCGGTGTAACCCCTGCCGATTATAATTGTTCTTGGCTAGCTGCAGAGCATTTCAAACCAGACGACTTTTTGTAATTGTAATCATCATATTGGATACACCATTTTAAATTTTGTACCTTTGACGTCCGATTCTGAATCAGCTGTCCTCCCCCCCCTCCCAGTACAGTTTCTTCTAAATTAAATGATTGTTTTCTGTCTATGCTTGGAGACCACCCCTAACATACACAGGGTGGTTTCTATCCTTAAACCCACACCATTATCAAAATAAAAATATACGTGTCGATTATTTATCCATGTTCTACAGGTATGCAATGTTTCATTAAAAGCGGTGAGTTACACTTCCTTGTGAGTTACGTCTCCTTGTAAGTGTGCAGTTTATCGTACTACTGCTTAGGTTATTTCTTCCACAATTGTAGTGCGCAAGTTGATTAAATTTCATTTACCCTATTCAACTCTCGCTTTTGCTCAAAAAACGTAAGCTATGTTTATTCCTGTCTCTATTTGGGCGTACAATATCCTATTTTATTTCATTTCACAAAGACTAAGATAGTGCTTAAGAGGGCACATCACTTAAAGTTTAATTTTGATACTACGATATTAATGCTGGTATATTGTTATTATTAGTGTCTTGTAGCTGACGTTCATTTTTGTTTAGATGGGCCTTAGGTACTAGGTTCAGTGACGTTCGAATAATTTGAACCCGAGACACCGTTCACAGAAAAGAAAACCTCCAATTATTACCCAAACTTGAGCGAGAGTAAAAAAAATATACTATCCTGTATCTTCCTTGTCTTTACTTCCAGATGTACAATTTTAAATTACTTCCTGTCTAACCACATTAAATTAATATTAAAATAAAATATGAGTGCATAGTTAGTATAACATACTATTTCCTTCATTTCAGGTTTAGTAAGAAATGATGGAAATTAATTTGAAACCACAGCTATTGATCATAGTATTAACATTAACAACAGCGACACATGCAAGCAGAATATATTATAAATCACTGCAACCTGGGACACGTGGTAACACTCATTCTTTAATTAACACAATATTAGTGCATCTTTGTACGGATCATCAACAGACAAGTAATTTTATCTTACTTGCCACTCAAGTAAAGTTGAGAATAGCAACATCATTAAAATATAAGCTGCATGAGACATGCAATGTACCACTAGCAATAATGGAGCCAACTCATTCACATCTGTTCGAAAGAAGAATAGGTTTTGAGAAATTGAAATTTGAAAGAAAGGCGTCACATATTGATAACTGAAGAACAGAAATATGTAGAGAATCTACTTCTAAGTGTCAACTATCGTTCAGTCTGGAATAGTGAATCTAAATTCATTGTTCTGGTAGAAGGGGAAAACAGAAGTTTAGCTTGCACTATCTTGAAGACATTTTGGAAGTTGAAGATACTGAATGTTGTCGTTATTACTGAAAGTGAAGAGAAAGAAAACATACTCCAAGTAAGTTCTTACAATCCGTTCACAAAAGTAATAACTATTCAAACTATCGAAATTTTCTGGGATAAAGTAGTCCAAAGTAATTATATATTTCCTGATAAATTGAAGAGATTTTACAACTATACTTTCACCGTATCAACATCAACAAATCCTGTATATTTCTACAGAGATAATGACAAACACTCCTCTCGAGGATTAGATTGCTTATTCCATAATATTCTGTCTCATCACATGAACTATAGTTTTACTGTCACTATTCGCAAATCGAAAGGAATTCTACAACCGAACGGAACATTTTCTTACGTTGTTGGAGATCTATATGAAAGGGAAATTGATTTTGCACTTACTGGGTTCACGCTTAGTCCGGAACGGATGCTTGCTGCAGACATGACGGAACCAGCAATGGTATCGACTATGAACTTTGTCGTTCCTAACTCGAAACCCTTTCCTCAATGGAAGGCATTGGTTTTACCATTCGAATGGATAACGTGGATCTTCATTGTCTTCGTCTTACTTTATATCCTGATATTTTGGATAATACTGACCAAGTATTGGCTGAAGTCTGAAGGACCTGATGGTGTTATTGAAAACATAGTATATGTTTTATCAATTTACCTACAAATTTCTGTTCCCCGTTTACCTCGTTCGGACCTTTTCCGAGCTACTTTCTTTTTGTATGTTTCGTGCTCACTAGTCATTAGTATATTGCATCAGGGATCTCTTGTGGATTTATTAACAAATCCTCGGCATTAGCCAGAAATCGATACATTATTACAAATTGCAAAGTCATCTTTATTTAAAGTTTGCTTTAGAGCTCACTGTAAATTAATAAGAAATTCATCGAGTGAAGTTTTGAGACAGATGACAAATATTTTACCAATATACTATAAAGAGGTAAATGATGTGTTAGATAAAGTTGCATATGAGGAAACATCAACTGTTTTTTATCATTACCTACCTCTTCAATATCATATATACACTACATATTTTACCTCCAGTGGAAACTCTTTATTACACATTGTTCGGGAACCTGTTCTTACATCTCTAAGGGTATATACTTTTCCAAAAGGTTCATCACTTCTGGCCAGGTTTGGTGCATTACTTTATAAAGTGTTTGAAGCTGGTTTATCAGAGAAATGGAAAGACGATTTCATATTTGATGCAAAAATAAAAAATATGTTCAAATTTGTATTGGATAAGATTCATGTAAATATATCTCTTAGTCATATTAAACCAGTATTCTATCCATTGGGTCTTGGACTGGTCTTCGGGATTGTGGTGTTGGTAGTGGAATGCTTAGTTTATCATGGTTTTCACAAGCGTTGCTCCAGGAAGAACAGTCGTTCATGAGAACGCTGACACAAAGAACGTTCGTGCTTTATGAAGCTGCATGTATACACAATGGATGGATGTGCCTTTAAACTGACATTGCAAAATGTGCATCTTACCCCCTCGCATCAGTGTAAGGTACTAGTACATTTTGGAGGAAGATGTCTAATACATTGTAATTAATTTATAAGACCATAATAATGAAATCAAAAAGAGTTTTCATTATCTATAACATAATTAACATACATGAACAATTATGGAAGTATTTCCATCACTGTAGAAAATATTTGTGACCTTGATAACATCAGCTTTAAAGAGCCGATTTGTTTCTCTTATGTGATAGTGGATGATACATGAATTTAATGTAGCAGTGACTTTATGTTTGTAAAATAAGAAAATAGTTCTTTAACATATTGTTACATTATGTTGAATATGCACCGAGCAGCTGCAACTCCGTTAGTAGACGAATTCGATAGGACCTGTGTTCGCCCCTTACAGTGGCCATCCTGACTGTGGTTTATTCAAGCTATCCTTAGTAACATAAGATTAATCCTGTATTCGTGCTTCGAAAATAGGCCTTGGTAGACTTCTTTCTTACATCTTAGCCCCAATAATATTCTGGCCGTGCCATGGTTGCGTAAAGCTATAAATGACATTCAAAATCTACGAGTATTAAACATGTATTCAGACTACCAATTAGAAATGTCCTTGTATGCCTACATCCTATTCAAGAATAGAAGTTCAAAGAAATGAATGTCTAACAGAAAACAATTAAAACAGCCTTGTTTAATACGATGTATTTAGGCAGTGGGCATTTATCCCCAAGCTTCGGGGTAAGACGCTTGGGGGTTTACCTTTTTCCCGCCATGACTTATTTGTAGTACTGCCTAAGCAAATGCTTTTTAGTAAGAAGTACCCAAGGCAAGTGGATTTGCTCATCTGTCATGGAGTTTAGCCCGATCCTGAACTGTTTATTGACTACGAAACAGTTTTAGAGGAAAATATTTTTAGATAAAACGAAAGAGGTATTTTAATTTTAAAAGACTTGCGTCGTCTTCAGGTGATAGGTTGTTACTTGTTACTGAGGTTGCACAGGGTTCGAACTGAGTACTCTTTCTCTTTTCTGAGTTCTTTGGAAGAAAAACTGGTGAAAGTAACTTTTCAATAAGGTTTATTTCTGCCTAGAAACATGATTATCCGTAGCAAGATGTAAAATATAAATGGTAATCTACGTCGTAGTTCACTTGTGAGTATAAACATGGGTGACGTACGACGTCCTTTACAATCCAGTGTATATATTTTGCTGCGTAGATTCCATTCTCTCGACATAAATAAACCTTATTGAAAAATGACTTTCACCAGTTGTCCTTCTATCGCCTAAATTAATAAATGGCCTTAGCGACTCTGGCAAAATTCAAATAAATAATCTTACGTTCTCAATTTAGTTTTAGATTTATATGTTAATAAAGTAGTTGAATCACTGTTGGTGTTGGATCGAGTTTTTATCTGTGAGCTTCTTCATGTGAGATACAATTACTTAAAATAGGTGTGGACAAGTGCAACGTGATTTTTGAAAATCGAGAGATGCATTTTTGGTACTCAATGAACAATACACGCGTGGGGACACAGGTGGTTCGAATCTCACGTTAAACTGTAGGTCTAATAAAATAAGCGAATAGTGTTATCATAAGTTTGGAAGCAGAATTAATCACCAAGTGGTAACAAGTAGTAAGAATAATGCCACAAAGGCATTAAGTGGTAATGTTCGATTGGCACTGTATTTTTTTCTCATGTTTTGTTATTCTCATAATTGGCTTAACCATTGCAACTTCAATGTTACTTCTCGAAATCTGTTTTGCGGAATTTCAACTTTTTAAACATAAGACTCTAATCAATAAATGGACTGTTAAATTAGTGTTACAAACATGAGGCCTATGCGCGAAAAAAAGTCTATATGCTATGTTAAAAGATAGCACATAGAATTTTGTTCGAGGATACATCTCAAATGTTTAAATTAATTTAATATTCCATCGAGCTCGTATGTTGAGGGTAGTATTTTTTTAGCTAGGAATACACCGATTGATGGGGCAGTGGAATGGAAAGTCTCCATCGTATTGAATGCAAGGACTCCGACTGAAGAAATATTGAGAAAGGAACATAAGAACACTTACAATTGTTGTAACATAAGAATAATATTTGTTAAGAAGTCATTGCGCCAAATGACTCATGACCAGTATTAATCTTTGTATTTCATATTCAGCCAAAATCACAGAATCATTTGTTCAAACACAACAAATAAAAGTTCAATATTATTATCGTCAGTATCCATAGTTTAGAACAAAACACATCGTCTAGCCTCTTTGTACCAAATGCATAATACATTACGCTATATTTGTACGTCAGTGTACGGCCTGAGCATGAGGTGCTTAAAGTTCAGAAATAAAATTCAAATTATACATCTGCGCATGTACTATCCCAACCTAATTTCTGTGAAGCTATAATAATATAAAACATATTCCACAGATATGTGTCAGTGGTATTTGTTATTTGTACTATATTTGAAACAATTGACCATATTTATAACATATAATTATATAAACTAAGACAGAGTAATTAGAAAGTGTTCCTTTTGCGGCCGAGTTTAACATGGGGAAGATAGAAGATTGGCCCACGGCTGCAACAAGCGCAACGATCCCCCTCTAGCGGCAATTTTTCAAACTACTGATGCTGCCCTTCAATTACCTAATTATTACCGCCATCTACCGACATTGCTATCAACTATCTAATTATTACCGTCATCTACCGACATTGCTATCAGCTATCTAATTATTACCGCCATCTACCCAAATTACTATCAATTACCTAATTATTACCGCCATCTACCGACATTACTATTAACTACCTAATTATTACCGTCATATACCGATTGCTATCAACTACCTAATTAATATCGCCATCTACCGACATTACTGCCAACTTCTTGAATAGTTTTTTTTATGGCTAAGCAATTAATTTGGCTTGTTTACTCAAGCATGATCAGACGTGTCTTGCTATAGCTTGCTATCATTTCGGACTAACTTAATTACCTGTAGTCTGTAATGCCTGAGTCTTAGATGCCTAAAGGCCAAAAATAAAGTTCTAAAGTTCTGTAGTGTGTTTTGTGTGCAGTGGAGTGATAGACTGGATTTGGTAGGTGAGTTCATATTATAACAGTCGGGAAAAAAATTCACTGTGCAACAAATTTTCAACTTTTAGTTCTTTCCTGAGACATTTCATGCAGGTATCATAGTATGAGTGTGACTGATCACTGCAGTGAAAACCGTTTCTTTCTATCAATCTTAGATTTTGAGAAATAGGCAAACCAATAATGTGACATACAGGTGACAGAAATGTACTAATAATGTTACATCAATATAGCACTGGCTTGTGGCTACAGCCAAGTCGTCTGTAGAGCGAATGACATTGAGGTAAGTGCGCCCCTTGTAAGATTCTCAGCACATGACTTACAGCACAACTGTGGAGCCCACGTTTTGTCTCTCTCAACTTTACAAGGAAACCGTCAATTAGATCATAAAGAAAACCTACCTTGACAATTCGCTAGGATAATCAAGGTCATACTGAAAGACCATACCCAAAAAATTAACTGCCCATTTCAACTGAAAAGTCCCGAGGTATGAACTGGATATTCTTACACTAATATTGAGTGCGAAGTGTACAAAAATTTTATCTTTTATCACGCATTTAAAAAGTCAATTCTGCTTCATTTCCGGCATGGAATAGCACATTAGCGAGTTGTAACATCTCCTCTGACACCACAGAACTCCATCTCTACACTCCAGTGGTGCAAAATCCACGTAGGGAAGTGCCCCAATATGTCTGAAATTACCCTCTTTTTCTATTCAGTGCTCGTTTTTTCTAAACAAAATGAATGCTGGTACAGAAAATCAAATTGTATTTTCGAATTCAGCAGACAAAAAACTTTTAGGAACAACCACTACCTCTCAGGAAAGAAAATCTGTGTTGCTCAGTGATCGGAGCTTGAACTAACTGGTTGAGAGGGAACAGTACACCATCAATATACAATTAAATCAGGGACGTGTAAAGAGGTAGGTCCAGTGGGGACGCGGAATTCAGTTGTATGTTGAATTAGTATAATATTTTAGGCGTAGTTATATATATGTCATGGATCTCTTCGAGAACTAATTTATACGTACGTGCCTGATTTAAACGTAAATTGAGGAGAACTGGCAGATTTGGATCTAGGGGAACGCAAAAGGGAATTTCCCCCATGCAGAACCAATTGGGAGCATTTGGGGTGCGCCATTTCGATATAAATGTGTTAGTATATAGCGAACGACCGAGGTACAAGACAAATGACTGTACCCGGCTCGGGAGCATTATTTCGGAGATCCAATGGGTTCTATTATCTTTTAGTTTGTCAGAATTTTGTCCTTGGAAGTTTTCCACCATCCACAATAAAAAATAAATAAATGAAAATATAAATCTGATCCACTACATTGATTCTGCCAGGATTTTCACTTCGGAGGACATAAAACCAAAATTGGGAGGTTGTAAGTAGAATTTTAAGGTTTCTGTTGATCCTTTGCAGTATAAAATTTATACTGGAGGAGCGGTGCTCAAGAATTTGGGAGAGCCTCCATTTGGTGGGTTCTGACTGAATCCCTTTACTCGGAACTCTGGGTAGTTGTCGCTCTATCCTTTTGACTCCGTTCTGTCAACTGTTCTATTTGTTGAGAATAAGGAAATATTGCGTTTTACACTTACAAAGGAAGTATTTTTGCTCGAACAAACATCCTTGCGCGAAAATATGTTTTTCTTGAAGAATGTGCTACGCTGAGATCAGAAGGGACGATTATTTATCTGTGAATTGCTATCTTCGTCTCCAAATTGACCAATGACTACTCCAGTACTGTATAGTATAAGAGACTGCTAACAACCTTGTAAGTCGTAAACGCGTAAAGAAAGCGAGACAAAATAGTGAATAGAAGTAACTTGGATGCTGCACTACAAGATGCGGAAGATGAGAATCATGGCAGCCATCTTGAAAGCCGGCATCTTGGAATGAGCTCCAGAATTTCTAATGGAAAGTGGGTCATGTGACATATCGTTTCAGGCTAGCTTGTTTCAAGAAATCCAACTCTGAAGTCACTTTTTATCTACTATTATTATTTTATGAGATAAGTACTCTTATTCTGGAATTTTATGTCCCAAAACATGTACGTAAATGGTATACATTTGGGCGGACACACAAATCCAGTATTCGTCTCAAATCCTTCTGGAATCTGCAAAACATATTGGGTTCAATAGCGGCACAGCTATGCTTGAATCTGTTGCTGGAGATGGTGTAGAGCGTTGATTTTTTAAGGTACACTGTTTTTCAGATGGGTCCAAAGATTGATATTAAAAAGCGTCAAATTCGGTGGACGAAAGAGGTATTTGACAAAATCTTTTCTTGTTCAAAAGTGATAGTGTGGGTCGTCTATGAAATTATTAAGACACAGAAGAAGTGAACAATTATTACATTTTACAAATGCGAATTCTTCGCATGCAAAAAAACATCACACGACCGAAAGCGAATATAAAATCTTATTCTATAGCAATGTGAAAGTTGGTAATTTCAGCAGATATATTATATCCTGACTTTTCCCATGCATAGATTAATATAATTTGAAATGATTTTGCACCAAGTTTATTGTACACAACGGGAAAAAGTCATTATGAATACTTGGTCATGAGGTTTCATTTGAGAAGTTTGGGAGTCACATCTCCCAAAATCGTGAATTCTTCTCACGCAAAGACATGGACATGAATTGTATAAGTATGCGTTGTACTGTGAACATATTGAATGGTTTGTAGGGTATTTTTCTCTTTTGTTTTAGTCAACATTCTTACCTGTGTCATTTCGTTAATAATCTGACTTTGATCACTGTTCCATATATCTGCATTACAGCAGTTTTCAATTTCAGTAAAGTAACTAATATTGTAACAACCTTTTGTCCAGTCATGTCAATGTATACCACTTTACGCACATGTTGTATAACGTAAAATCCCAACCTTGAGGGGCCCTATTTCGTAAACGAATAAACGTAGGTGAAAACTGACTCCAGATTTAGATTTCTTGAAAGAAGCTAGCCTAAAACGATATGTCACATGACCCACTTTCCATTACAAATTCTTGAGCAAATTCCAAGATCGTGGCTTTCAAGATGGCTGCCATGATTCTCACCTTCCGCATCTGGTAGCGCAGCATTCACGTTACTTCTGTTTCAATATTTTGTATCACTCTCTTCACACGTTTGCGATTTACAAGGTCTTTTATACTATACAGTGCTCTAATCATTGGTGAATATGGAATCGAAGATAGCAATTCAACTCTTCAAAAAATACTGTTTCGCACAAGAATTTTTGTTCGAGCAAAAAATCATTCCCTTGTTAAATAGCTTCGAAGAAAACAGCAGTTAAGTCAGCAGCTGATATATTTCCTCGGTGTTACAGTGATCGCAATTTAGTCAGAATAACAGTGAAAAATAGCTACTACGTTATTTGTGTCGATCTATATTCCGCACCTGTCTTCTTTCAAGGTTTTGTTGCATTCTATAGATAACAAATCTGGCATAAAATTAGATTTTCAAAATTTTGGCCTTAATTGCCTTCTTCCAACTGCCGATTAATTTGAAATTAAGGGAATTCTATAATGTTTAACTAATCGGAAACACTAAAAAAATAAATTGGAATAAACGTAAACAATTGATAGACGAATTCTCATGTGCTAAATGTTACTCGTTTCTTCTGGTGCTTCCGGAAGTACAATGTTCGCCATTTAAATTCCCCAGTAGCTATTTAATAACACTGAGTACATTAGTAACTGCAGCTTCTTATTAACTTAACTTCCGTGATACAGATTGCACTTAATGTGTGTATATTCTTATCATATTTGAGAGCAATTACCTGTCATAAATAAAGCAAGATTTTGTTCATGACTTTGCAATTGATAATTGCACTGCAACACATATTGTTTTGTACATTCTAATTTAAATTTATCTTTTAAAATGAATTTCTGGTATCAGTAAATTGAATATTATATTATTATAGAAATAATGTTTGACGAAATACTTTCCTTTGTTTAACACATTGTAATTTCTTTCATAAGAATATAGCAATATAGCAACCTTGTAAGAAAAGAGGGTTAAACACTTTTAAAAATCAAATCAGTAGAAAACTGTCCACATTACTTAAAACAATATTTCCATTTATTATCATACGCCATGTTATTTTCCTTATTTATTTATTTACAAGCTGTTTCAGATACGGCAGCTCTGCCATTTTACACTGAAACATTAACATTGATATCACATGTATATCCAGCAATCATAACATTAATATTATTTACAAATAAAACAGTAATAAAAGTATTTACATATTTCTTCCTAGCTGTTTTCGAAAGGCTTGTTCTGTGCTGAAAATGTCTATCTCTGATGGTAGGCGATTACATTCAGAAACCATTTTGACGAACATAGAGCGTTTGACTACTCCTAATCTTGGTGCTGGGTACGTGAATATGTTGCTATTGCGCTTGGAATGGGTAGGAATGCGAAAGTTGAGCTCAGAAAGCAGCAGTTCAGATGATCTGGCAGATATGTTACTCTTATTTAAAATTGGATATTTTAAATAAGAATAACATGTCTGCCAGATTTCGTCTTGAAGAGGTTGTTCGAATGTTTAAGATGTTTAGAATTTTTGTGTTACTTATGGACCTAGTAAAAGGGACTCTGTATTTAACGATGGCGATGAGAAAGCTTAAGACAGGATTGAGACTTGTCAGGTGAGTAGAAAAAGCCATATTCCAAATAGCGGAGCAGTATTCCATTTTAGGTGAAATGAAGGCTTTGAAAAAAATACTAAGAGACGAAGACCGAATCTGCATCGAAGACGAAGTAGTTTCATAGCACGGCCAGTTGTGGCTCTAAAATGCGCAGCAAATATTAGCTTCTCATAAAAAATTTACACTCAGATCTTTTTGAAAATTTACTTGCTTAATGGGAATATTGACGATAAAGTATGTGAAAAATGTATTTTTTCAACGAAGTTGTAAGAGTGGAGGACTTTAAAGGATTTAGGGTGGTATTCCAGGTATTACACCAATCAACTATTTCAGATATGTCCTGTTGAAGAAGGAGGGCGTCATTATCGGTTGTTACTTTCCTAAAGATCTTGCAATTATCCGAACATAAGAATATTATTGGAAGGTGAAGATAAGTGACATGGAAGGTCAGCAATATATGGAAGAAATAATAGTAGACCAAGAACACTTCCTTGTGGTACACCGGTTAACACAGAAACATATTTGGAAGAGGAATCGGGAAGAACCAAAAGCTGTTCACGATTAGAGAGATAATCTTTGAATAAGGAAAGGAATTTCCCATGTATCGGATAACTTTTAGAGCAGCATATTGATATTTACTTTGTCAAAGGGTTTGGAAAAGTACAAGTGCACCACGTCAAGTTGAGAGATATACCTGAAATAAACTTAATCGCATGTGTGAGCAATGCGGACAAATTAGTTAAATAAGAGCTTTTAGGTAAAGTAAAAAGCAGAGAGATTGGTCTATACGATGAGACACTACGCGTTTTTTCACCTGACTTATGAATAGGAACTATATTAGCTTGCTTCCATAGCTGGAGGAAAGCACCTTCCGTAAAGCATCTGCTGAACAAGAGTGATAATGGGTAAGAGAGAGAATCAGCAGGGTTACGGAGAAAGATTGAATTTATGTTATCAGGTGTTACAGAGCGATGATCTGAGAGGGTACCAATGGAAGACTTGATTTCGTCAGGAGTAGTGATATTTGAAGTCAAGGCATGAGGACAGACTGGCTGCAGATCAGGCAGAGTAGGTCGAGGTGGTTGAGTGGAAAAAATGTAAAGAAGTAATCATTGAAGAATTCCGCTCTGTGTTCGCAAGAGTCAAGTACTACATCATGTTTTATCTCCATAAGAATGAGTGAATGTTGCCTATTTGCATTTACCAGGGACCAAAATGTTCTAGGATTTGCAGTTACTTCTTCTGAGATATTAGAAACATAATTTAAATATTTGTGTTTGAGTAACTGTTTAGCATGTCGCCTAATTTGACTAAATGAATTCTTTATGTCTTCATTGGAAAGTTGTTTCTTGAGAGAACACGCACGGTTTTTATTTTTGATGGCTACTCGGATTTCAGAATCATACGAAGGAGGGAACTTCCGTGAACTTAAGGTTTCCTGGGAACTATATCTTCAACAATCGCTAAAATAGCCCCCTTAAAGGGATTAGTCGCATCATTTATTCTTCCATCCTCAAACAAACACCACAGAGAAAGATTTAATCCATTTCGTATATTATCCCAATCAGTTTTCCGACAGTCTGAAAATAATTGTTCACGTGGATGAGGGGTTTTAATACTCAGCGAGTGGGATTTAAATGTTACATCAAGTAAATCATGATCAGACGAGAACAAATTTTTCCTTGGAGTACCTGATAGCATCTCTAGCGATGTCAAAGCGTAATATAAATTTCTAGTCCCTCGTGCATTAAACATGTTATATTGACAAAGTTTTATGCTATTAATAAATGTGTCAATAAAACCACCAATCATTGTCATAAATTCCTACACCAACATCAGGAGTTAACCAGTCTACTGATAGATTGAAGTCGCCAAAAAGGATTACATTACCATCTGATAACGCATCTAGAGTTGAATCACGACAGGCCTTCAGGACGGAAATACATGAATGTTCTTGAGGTCTGTAGTAACATCCTAATAACAGTTTTTCTTTCGTTTATGAACATGAACTTCTTCTACCCATATAGTAATTTCACAGTTTCTTTCTAGACCAGGGCGCAGATTACTTTGCCATTTATTATTGGCACATATCATGACTATTCCACCTCCCCGGTGCTCGCAGCCTTTTCTGCATATGTCAAAGTAACGTCCAAATGGCAGTTCATTGTCGGTGACAGAATCGTTCAACTACGATTCAGAAAACATGAGAAAATCGTAACTTGTTAACTCGCTTAGATGAATTTCACAGTCTAATCATTTGTTTTATGGATATCAAGTTTTGGTTGTACACAGAGAAAGTAGTGCTTGGAGAAGAGGGATATGGGTTCAGCTGAATATTACCACTAAGGAGAACTAAACATAACATATAATAATATGGAGATGTTGTCGATTTGTTCAAGCTGACTGCCCTTGAGCGCCGTGAGGCGTGGAGTGCAGAATAAGAGTTGATTACTATATCCACTTGCTGAAATCTAAGACGCTCTTATTCCAAACCTCCATTGTAATGGCATGTTCTTTTATGCTAAGAGTACACGAATGAGTGTGGGCATAGTAGGGCCAAACACAAAGGCATGTTGATACTGTAATAAACATAGAAAAATTGAAAAGGTTTGTGATCGCCATAGCGTTGCTAACCATACTTCATAACACACAAAATAACACCACAAGTATCAATAATAAAAATTTTAGTTGTAAAATGCACTAATACTAGTAGTTTCAGCATAAACCATACTGTGTGTAATTAGCCGTATTAGCCGTAACATTGAAACCTGAATACTAAAAAGGAACAACTGTACTAGCATAACCCACTCAGTAAACGAAGGGGGAATTTCATGTGGTGAATCGTCTACTTCGTTACTTCTTTCGTGTGCAAAAGGGTGTATATTGGATCCTTTAACGTAATAGTTCAAAGCAACATTAAGCATTGCACTATTACATACATTACAAAGTCTACATAATACTTAATGTCTTTTCCGATATATTTAAAAAATATGTCCTATTTCTTCCTCTTCACCATTTTCTCTTTGCGAGG
>JAGDQP010036012.1:0-10791 GCA_022664845.1 Lepisma saccharinum | reverse complement strand
AATATTTGTTTCTGTCGTTTTTTTTTAAATTTAAATATACAATCAACAAGATTTACATCTACAAGATGCATTTCACATCTTCTTTCAACTATTAGGCCAGTCATATTCTAAAGAATGCCCTAAAATAAAAAAAGTATTGAGATTAAGGAATAATGTTATTAAAAGGGTTCGTATTTTTCCACACCATTGATACGACACTTCTGTTATCAACAGTTAAACGCAACAACTACAACAAGAATTCATAGATCCGGTGCTCGCTACTAATCTCTGTTCACCAGTTTCTCTGCGAATACTGGCTATGAAAATACGTGGATTAAACGTTAGTACCGAAACGTAATGTTAACGTTGTAAATGTACCGAAATGTCCGCCTATTCAACGGTTTATTCGATTTTGAATACTGGTTGAGAAGAAACAGGTTTAGTTGGCCAAAACAGAGCATGAATGCTGTCTGTTGATATACACACATTTAGTTTCATTCTATCCGTTGCTTTTGTCACGGTAAACGGTATTTTTTTTTCAACCGATAACGGTTAATCAACGAAATGTACCTAAATTCAACGTTGAAAACACGTATGTGTGCTACTGGGGGAGGTAACAAGCAACGGTTCGCAAATCCATTTTTAGATTTTAAAAAATGTACGTGTTAAAACATTAATGAAGCGTTGCATCAAATAATAGAAAGTAATTTTCTGGTAGAAGCACTTTTCCATCGTATATGTTCTTCGTTGATAAAATTGCTTTGCATGTTTAATTAGGGCCTACTGCTCTTCATAAAGGTCTTAAATGGATCAAAACTTATTTTAATCTGAAAATGGACATGTGAGTTTTTGCACGTTTCCTCCTCAAATCAGAAAATGTAATCACAGTATCCCAAGAAGTCCTTTATGAAGTGCATGCAGTGGAGAGCATGCAAACACACCAAATTAATGAAAGTAGAATAGCAATAGATATAAAAACTTAAGTTCCAAGCGAGCAAGTGCCCCCTTGGCTGACACCCTTAACCACTATCAATTTTCTTCGATATATTTATATAGAAATTTCACACTAAAATTTTGGTTTCATTTGAATGAAAAACTAGAAATATTTTAAGTTAACAGAATGATGGCAGGGCTGTTTATGTCATATCTGTTGATTATTTTTGAAAGTTAGGAGAGATAGCTTTAACAATTTATTGCACATCATTCCCAACAGGTGCCAGGATGCTAAGCAGTAAATTGGCATAAAAAGAGCAAATGTGTTGTGCTTCTATTAAAACCGTGAAACGAGGTAATAGCAAGTAATAAAAAACGCGGAGCACAGAATATCTACACTATAAAAGTGTAGTGTTTTAAAAAGTACATTAACGTTTCTCCAGTACTCACTTAAAGTACATAAGGGCATGAATTATTATTGTACAGTTCATATTACCTATTTATTTAATACGTTTCTGATTTAATATTAAATTTTTGAAAGAGATGATTGAATCTGATCAAAGAACGTGATTCGATTCTCTCTACTAATATCAAAAGTTTTTCGTAAGAGAAAGGTGTAAAAAAGTACAAACATGATATTATATATTTCTAGTTCACTGGCAATTTATTTTACTTCGAGGAAAATAATTTGGAAAGAAAGGGATGATTCAGTATGAAGACTACTTTTGGAACTCAAAGTAATCGACCTTCCAGAAAGCTATAGGTTTAATGCAAGGTCAGTGAATACACTTCTCTCTACCGTTACAAATTCGTTCTTCATTGTCCGAGAAAGGCGTGAACCCCTGGCTCAACAAATGGGGAGTTACAAAGCGTAGTCTAATTACTGATTTTATTGATATATTAATTGCACTCGACTGCATTTTTCTGTTAGTACTTATACCAAATTTTACTATGAGTACGTGCTGTAAATATACCAGAAAATCTAAATTATTTGCGCCCGACCCTATATCACAGGTTTCACCGTGGTGCTGAGTTCTGAAAATCTTGATAAAGAGGTAGTATCGTAAAGATAAAAATAAGCATTCTCAACATGTTGCCTGTGACTGATACGAACGAGACTTAAAGTTTGAACTTCTAGGGATTCGTTCGAAGAACAAATGAAATCTGATACATTGCCTTCACTTTATCTGGCGATATCGTATGCTGAGGATAGCGATTGTAGACAATTGTCATGCCATTCGTGCACAAGCTAGAGGCACCAGGGAAAACATAGTCAAACAAGAGACAAACATACTGAACATCCTTACTTGTAAACGTAAAACTTTATTTTTATATGGGGCAGCCTAGTAACTTTGGATTTCGGTCCGTCACAATTTCCCTTTAGCTGTTAAAATCCACACACATGGCCCTGCCGGGACTCGAATATGGGACCGTCGAGCCCACGGCCTAACGCCGCAGACCGCTCGGCACTGACTTGCTAACGTATTTACTCAGGAACAGATTACTATGGTTCTAGCTGGTAAGGAGAAACAAAGAGGGCATCAGGAAGATATTTTCCCTGCACTAAAGCAACGTGCAATTTCTCTGAAATTACACACCTATCATACAGCAGATATATGAATTTCCCTACCAAGCGTTGCAAGTAGTGATTCCGCCAGACTTTTCCTGTAGGGGTGTCACCCTCAAATTCTCGTCAACACCCCCAAACCATAAAGTGTATCGTCAAAAATCGATAGAAAAAAGCATGCGAAAACTCAACTTACATCTTCCCACTTTTTTACTTTACATCCCCGAAACTGAAAATCCTGGCGAAATCCCAGATTGCAACCTTGTAGCGCTGGCAAAAAAAAGCTGCTATTTCCTTGAAAAATGTTGAAGTCCGATTTAAACACAACGATGAAACGATTTGAAATTCTGAAGGAATAAGGAAAAAAAATATATCAGTATCAGTATTCGATGAAATGATCGTAGTGGAAAGGGTGAACATACTGAAAGTACAGTTACATTATAAACAATGGTCATGCTAATACTATATTATGGTACTGACGAAAGTGTTGCTTTGGGTTGGTACTAAAATAAGTTGATATAATTAACCGAACCTGGAAAAAAATCTATGTGAACTTGTTTAGAGATAAAGAAATGGAAGTTTGGTTGTGTGATAACATACCACTTGCCACGGTTGCTTCTGCATGGATTTGCGCCCAACAAACACTGTAGGTATCACGTTAGCCCCCAGGTTTTATCTAATAGACTGACCGGTTTACACTGTTTTCTGATAACACAATACACTAGATAACCAGCCAAGCGGTCTATTTAGAAACTCTTTTTTTTTCTTGCTGACTGGCTGATTAACTGTCTGGACTATATTATTCGCTGTCAACTCACCCACCTTTTTCAGTTACTGCCTAGCCTGCAGTGCTTGCTGATAATAAAGCAGTGCGCTTCTGTTCGTTTTAGTACCATCCGCCTTTACTAAATAGATGATTTCGGAAATTTTACGCCACGAGCCGGTTAAGAACCGGTTGAGATAGAAACGCCAAATAATAAACGGGAAAGAGTACAATAAAAATAGAAGTCTTAAGATTAAAAAGGCATATAAAGGATATAGAAGAGATGCGAAAGAGGAATGAGAAAATAGTTAGGTGAATGTGGAAGCTGTTCAAGTTGGAATGTAGAAAGAAGGTCTATATATAGAAAGAAGAGGAATATATTATGTGAGTCAAGTGGGGGAAGAGAGAGAGCACACGGTGTTGTAAAGACGATGAAAAGAAAGAAGAGGAAAACAAGTCTGGACGAAAATAGCTAGAACATAATGGGACGAATAGAGCTGCAAACTCAAAACAAAGAAGAAGGTGAATAACACAGAATTATGACAGAGGAAAGAGAAAGAAAGCAAAGATGAGAAGAATAAGATCTGACACGTGGTGCACCGGTACAAAACACCCCAATGCAGAATTCAATGAACGAAGCATAACAAAGAGAAGAGAACACAGGCAATCAAATTGGCGAGAAACCTAGTTGAGCGACGAGAAAGTAGAGACATGAATAAGCATCGTAAGGAAGTATACAAAAGATAAAAGAAAAAAATAAAAGCTAAGCACCGACATGAAGAAAATTGACAGAAAGAATAAGAAAGAGAAATAAAGGAAAAGAAAGAAAGAAAGGATCCTTTGTTGAGAACCTCAAAATATTCAAAGCAGGGTACACAATTAACAGCCAGTAACAGTGATGACATAAAGTTGCCGTAATCGTACCAGCATCTTTGGTGAGAGAACGGATAGTACTACCTACCCTACATCAAGCTTATAATAAAGTAGTCACTGTTACCATGATTCACATGTAACCTCGTTGTCTGAGAAAGCCGCGTTTGCATTCTCTGTTGAAAACCAAGCAGACAAATGTAAGAAATTGAAAGGTTTTCGGTAGGTCTGTTCTTGTGCTAAGTGAATAGTAGTTATTTATGATAATATGGTTGTTTGAAGCACACTATATACTACTTACATAGATTGGTACTGCTGACGACCAAGGTAAGTTTTAGCTGTGGTATTAATTTTCTATTATTATGGCGTTCTTTTATAAATTGTACCATAACCAAGTTGCTTAAATCGTACCAATAGGATTTGGGAGACTTCTTTTGTTGGTGATTTCTTTTTATTTATTTTAATCAATCAGTGAAATATAACGAAGTACTATGCCAAGTCGGATTAAGAAGATACAAGCCTTGATTAAATTCACGGCCGGAAATATTGAATTTAGTGAGCGCTTTCGTAAATATCAAATGTCAAAACAAACGTTTGCGAAACATCTATGAAGATCGAAAAGGACTTGATGGTCGTTATAAAATACATTTGTACCCATATCAGCTCCAAAGACGCCAAACATAAAGTCAGAAAAGCTACATTATTAATTTTTAATGTAGACGAGAAGCCTAAAAGGAGCATTAACTTTTGAGAAGAAAATAGGTATCGTAATTTCCACAATGAAGCTCTTTTTGAATGTATGATACAATATTAAAATGTGAACAGTGGGTGCACGAGTAAGACGCTGAAGCGAGCAGAAAGATAAGAACTTTTGTTGCAATAATACCTGATACTGAGCCAAGGATATGAATAGGTAAGGTTAGATACTATATTAGATTTCTTTATCCTAATCGTTTACTTGCCCTACATTTGTAACATCGTATGAATGAGTCTCACACTAACATATTTATCTTTCTTTTGAAGCCAGACTATCATTGTCTACGTTTTCCTTAATATCATTCGAGTACATCTTACAAGTGAAAATATACCCACTAGCTTTACCAATGTGGTGAAGGATATTTATAATAATTTCACATACTACTTTCTCATACTCTTATATACTATAACATCGAAATGCTTTACTCATTCTTCTGTAATTCTATCAAATGTTCAATGAAGGGATGTGCTAAGAATTGACAATCACAATTAAACAAGTTTTTCTTTATGTTTTCTTTCTTTTTAATATTTGCTGGTACGATTAACGATACTCGAAGGTACGGTTTAGGAGACCTGTTTTACGAAATCGTACCGTTTGGAGGGTTCAAGAAAATGTGTAATATCTCCCAGTAAATCATGGAACAAATTACTCTAAAACGTATTTTGTGCCTAAGATGTCTCACTTTATATTCATCTACTAATATTTGTTTTACCTTCATTACCAGAAGTTAAAAAAAAAATCGTAACTGACAAGTAGTAAGATTTTCGCAAACCCACTCCATAAATAAGTAGAAACTTTCGTTATCTATCGAGGTAACTGTAAACCTATCCTAACCTATGCTATATATTGAAGAGACCGGTAAACTTGAATGATCCATCAATATTTTTAAAATTACAAGGGAAGAGCGAAGATGTTAAATTATCTAACTCATAAATGTAGCTTTATTTTCAAATTTTTATGTTTTGTTTACTTGATAATGTTCCTCATGGTAAAAGGCTACAAGTTAGATTGCTTTTGAAAAGGATCACACACAAGGGAATTAAGCGGTAAAAATATCATAAGGTCATTTCGAGGGCATAGAAAACCCGCGCAATTCAGAGGAAATTTTAGCTGTCTGTAAAAATGATGAATAGTAAATACGACAATACATATGGTGTTGCAAACGAAATTCAACAAACCAACAGTTTGAGATTAAGGACATAAAAATATGGAAATAAAATATGGACCGTCGAGGCAGTAGCAGATTTACAATTGTGTCACATATTGAGACCCGAAGAATTTCGCGTACCTTTTTCTTTGATATTTGCTCTTGACTCTAAAAGCACTTTGAACTACTTATCGATAATATTGTAGAATTTGATCGTGCAAGTGTGTATCTACTTGATGTATTAAAAATAAATGAATGATGAAAAGAACATCTGTTGGTACTACTGTAACACAAACAACACATAGTTGGCAATGTTTTCAACAATATATGACCGCTTAGCTGTAGTCTCCTACTTTCTAAATCGCTAAGTTGATCTTACTAGCAGTCAAAGTAACATTATTTCATAGCTATATTAAATTACCTTAGTTGACATTTTATGCTTTATCCACCCAAACAAAATTTCACTCTGCCTACGTGTGAATTCAACTCTACATCGAGTGTGCACAAATCCTTCATTTCGAAGCTATAAGCTGTCAAAAACGGAGGAAACATGAATCTTCGAATTTGATATTTCGATATCATTAACAGTAGAATTGAGGCCGCATGGTACTCTCAAACTTCAAACTACTTTATTCCAAAAATCGAGATTCTAAAATTGTCCAATAGTTGCACAAGGTATCTTTCAAAAGAAGCATGAGTATCCCACACATTCTCTGTAGTAAATATGGGTTGAATTAAGTATAAGTAAGACGTTGAAAGACTAATCTGCAAAGGAAATCTTTTTCACACATCAACTTACTTCAAACGAACCATTGCTACTTTCTGAAAGGTAGTCCCATTCATGCTTATTTCGACTTCAAATATAATCGTGCGGTGTCTATAAATTAAAATCAAATCACTTTTAAATATGGTATGTACATAGCTTGAACGCATGGCTGAAGTATTAAGGAAGACAGCATTGCAATAATATTGAGCAGAGCGTGACGTCAGTTTTACGTTAACAGTTCAACTGTCATGTGATTCCTGCATCTAAAGATCGCGGAAGCAAGCATTACGGTGAGAAGTACAGTCACCGAAGCAGGTATTTCAGGAGTTGAATATAAAATAGCATTTATGTGTTTATTGAAATTATATTTATGGGCGAGATAGGCAGTTATGATTAATGCGTGATTTGTCTGGGGAACAGTTTGTGGCGTGCTTAGCCTAAATCTAGTCCATAATCTAGTGTATATCTAGTCCCTAAATATAAACATTTGCTGAACCATAAACTAAATAATTGTTAGAGTCTGGATCTACTTTCGTGACTGTCAACATACCTGATTCATTTATGGGATACAAACTCTTTAATGATATTCTTTACTATTTATTTAGGCACCCCACGATTTTATTGAAAGTCACATGTAAGACTTTCTAATTTTTCTATTCGCTTATAAAATCGTTTCACTTAAAACTTTTTCTTATATTTAATTTATGTCTTTATAGTTCGAATTTTATTTATGGTCTTTAGATATCTAAGGTTAAAGCTATTGCCATATTAGTGCTTGTGTTTTGGGACAATAGGTGTAGGATGCAAGTAAAGACATATTCTTAATTGGGGAATGAGGGTTTAATTTACTAATTGTTGTTGCGACAATAGATATACGTAAGCATGCAAAATTTTACAATCGTTGAAGTAGTGGAAGACGATTAAAATTGAAGTAGATAGCATTTTCGTCTCTCCTGCAGGTCAACGCTTGTGGGAAATGGCAGATTTTCAAAAGTTTTGTAATGTCCTCTGAACTATGTATGCCTGCAAAGTTTAAAATCGACTGAAGTAGTGGACTGAAATTGAAGGAGATGAAATTTTGTTGCTATCCTAGGGGAGCGGGGGTGCGTTTTCAACAACAAATATAAATATATTGTCATTGGAACAACACACACCTACTAAGTTTCAAGTCGATAGGAGTAGTGCAAGTCAGTAAGAACTGGGTCAGAAGATTTGAATTTTGAACTACAAACTGACAGATTTATCAAGTTGAATACAAATGTTTAAGAAAGTACAATTCATGTAAGGTGCAAAAAAAATCCAAGTACTACGTGCATGTACTTGGATTTGTTTGCACCTTACATAATTTGGCTCCTTGTATGAAAAAATACCCTGGCAAATGATGGGTTTAATCGACCCGATGAAATGCTATATCGTGAGGGGAAAAAGTTCAGTTATAAAAGCTCACACTGCGCCTCATGATAACAATTTTAAATTTAATTTTATTTTATGGCCTTTAGGCATCTCATTTTCAGGCGGTCATAGCCACGACATGAACTTTCAATACATTTTTCAGTAAATCACGAAATTTAGAAGAATGTAAGGATAAACTTTTATTTGTGGCCCGCGGTTTTAACCAGTTTTAAACAATATGTTCACTTTATAGCATGTATACCCTTGCAAATAAATATCACGTATCCTTTTATAAAACATCTAGGGACAGCCAGGAATCAAAGAAGTATTACGAAGAGCTATGTGTCATTATCATTTCGTCAAAAACGTACTCGAGTTGATAAATACATAATAAATATGACGGCATGTGAAAACTGTACTAATTTTGAAAACGGCTGTAGCTGTTTCCGAGAAATATGGCTTTTAATTCAAAGCTCAAGGTGTACCAGATGCATTTCCTTTCTTAAACATTTTCAATGCATTTTTATAGTGCAAGTTGGTGGAATTTTTACAATGCCTTGTATTATTATCATCTTAACGAAAAACAAAGAGCAATTTATTCTTCAAGCCCATATAATATATCTTCATACTTGATATTTAATAAACTACATTTTTAATTAGTCGGGACTCTCGGAGCTTGCAGCTCAGTTAACGATATTTTTGGAAGAAGATCTGTTGAAGAAATGGATGAAAAAGATGGCCTCTCTTGTAATCACAACCCTAGAAAATGATTGACAAAAGTATTGAAACATTACAATTCGCAGTCAAATTTCTGAGCAGAATAATTATTTATTTGGTACCTATTACAGGATATTAGTCTCTATTACAATAGGCTTACACAAGTTCCATTACATGATACACTACAGCACAGATAATCTTTAAAATACAAAGCTAAAAATATTAAAACAAAAGAAGAAAAGTTAGTTCCGTGATATACTTGAAAATGTGATGTTGGTCCTATAGACACAAATAAAAACACATGATACAACATGAAGGCAATCAAATGTTGGCATCGCAACTTAATTTTCGTAATCTATAGTTGTGTAAGTTTTGATATTACATCATAATATACAAATGGCTATTAATGATTCTTCTATTGGCTTATAATAGATTTAATTATACTTATATGCAGTTTGTAAGAGGACGAAAAATCTAATTCGGTATTGGTTTTTCACAAATTATTAAACATTTTGCACATTCTAATTAAAGGTGAATTAAGAAATGCTTCAGTTTAGTCTTTTGCAATCTAGAATGTAGTTCTCGTTAGAAGGTTTGTTTGTTTAACATTGAAATTTGGTTCACTCACAAGTCCATGATCATCTATACTAACGTTTACCAACCTTGCAAATAACAACAAACTACGAAAACAGTTTGCCGTTCCAAGAATGTCGATTAAATATAGTTTAACCATCTGATAACTAGGGATGAGTTAAATTTTTAATCAGTTTTTAAAAGTGTTCAATTTTATAAATAGACATGACAAATTTAACCAAACCTTAACAATCGAATCTATAAATTAAAAATCTATTGAATTTCTAAACCCTTCATACAGCTAAACGAATATTGATTGTCAGAATGCTAAATGTTTATTTCTAATAAATGCATTAATCATAACTGCCTATCTCGCCCATAAATATAACTTCAATAAACACATAAATGATATTTTATATTCAACTCCTGGAATACCTGCTTCCGTGACTACTTCTCACCGTAATGCATGCTTCCACGATCTTTAGATGCAGCGATCACATAACAGTTGAACTGTTAGCGTAAAACTGACATCACGCTCTGCTCACTATTATTGCAATGCTGTCTTCCTTAATACTTCAGCCATGCGTTCAAGCTATGTACATACCATATTTAAAAGTGATTTGATTTTAATTTATAGACACCGCACGATTATATTTGAAGTCGAATTAAACATGAATGGGACTACTTTTTACAAAGTAACAATGGTTCGTTTGAAGTAAGAAGATGTATGAAACAGATTTCCTTTGCATGATATGAGTCTTTCAACGTTTCAACGTCTTACTTATGCTTAATTCAACCCATATTTACTCCAGAGAATGTCTGGGATACTCATGCTTCTTTTGAAAGATACCTTGTGCAACTATTGGACAATTTCAGAGTCTCGATTTTTGGAATAAAATACTTTGAAGTTTCAGAGTACAATGCGGCCTCAATTCTACTGTTAATGATATCGGAAATATCAAATTCTAAAATTTATGTTTCCACCGTTTTGACAGCTTATAGCGTCGAAATGAAGGATTTGTGTACACTCGATGTAGAGGTGAATTCACACATAGAAAGAGTGAAATTTTGTTTGGGTGGAATGAAGCATAAAAGGTCAATTAAGGTAATTTACAGTAGCTATGAAATAATTTTACTTTGACTGCTAGCAAGATCAACTTAACTATTTATAAAGTAGGAGATTGCAGGTAAGCTCTAATATATTGTTGAAATCATTGTAAACTGTGTGATGTTGTGTTACACTAGTACCAACAGATGTTCTTTTCATTATTTATTTATTTTTAATAAATCAAGTAAATACACACTTGCACGATCAAATTCTACAATG
>JAGDQP010036011.1:0-19266 GCA_022664845.1 Lepisma saccharinum | reverse complement strand
AACCAAATAGCAAATGAAGAATACGGCTAAGCTCGTACATGAAAAGGTGGTCTTATATTTAGTGGATAATACTAAAGGCTGATTTTCATGAATGCTTGCTTTGTTTGCGATTAGGGTGAATAGCCAATTGAAACGTGTTTTATTACCTGTTCTACGTGTAATACGTGTTTCAATTGACTATTCACCCAGATCACAAACAACTCAAGCTTCACAGGAAAGCAGCCCTTATCGTTAACACGCAGTGCTGCCTCCTAGTAGTCAGTTAAGAGTTGTAACTATGCACTGAGAATTAATTACAGCAAGAGTAGCAAGAAGGAAAACCATATTTATGTACAACACGCCATTTTTTAGAACAGTATATAAAAAAACACGTCAAGCAATTATGGTACTTGGGAATAAAACATAAATTTGTTAGCAACTTTCATATCTTGTTATGTAAATTCATGGAATCTATTTTAAAATACAGAATTGTAAAAATAAATTCTTTGTTTGTTTTCTTGATAGAGGAAAGAAGTGAAAAACAAGAAATTACGAAAGGTTTTTGTAATCACGACGCCAAGAAATTAGATATTTTTTTCGTTTTCTAAAGTACAGCCGTTCCGCTGCGATAATAGCCTTGTGGAAGAGCATTCAACTTAAAACAGTGAAACCAAATGAAGTCAAATGAAGCTTGAAGAAAACTAAAGAAAGAACGTAAAGCAAGAATTACAAAAGTTCGAAAGGAATTGTGGGAAGGGGATCGAGGAGAAAGAAAGGATGACGAAGATGGTGGGCGAATTGGATTCAGAAAATAGTTTTTTTTTTTTTTTTTCAAAAATGTCAGTGATGCCAATACTATCAGTTGGCAAAATGAGCTGGGCTCTAATTGACTAAAGTGGGTACCACGCATACTTCGATCACACACAATTTTTTTTTTTTTTTTAGAAGTTTAAATGAAATCAGCACTGGGTACGTTCTCCTCTTCCGCCATCCAATTGGTTCAGCATCGTTAATCGCATTCTCAGTCGAAGAGGGCCGACAAACACACATACAAAACATTACACACACTGAATTCTACTCTTGTATGCAGGTGCTGGGGTTTCACAACAAGGACAAACAAAGTTAACGTCTTGGCAAATAGATTTACTGATTGACGAATGTGATAATCTTCACCAATGGAATTACAGAGAATAAGCACGTAGCGCGCAAATAAATTTTGCATGAGTACATTAAGGGATTCCGGAAATCAAGTGCGACGACGATGGTGCCGTGACGCCGCATTCGACTGGGAGCACAAATAAACGTGTGCAACAAACTCTACCGAAAAGCTATAGACATTTTTTTGTTACGTGGGAGGTGCACACATAGACACACGCACACACACATACAGAGAGAGAGAGAGAGAGAGAAAGAAAGAAAAAAGAGAAGAAGGGATTACAGTGTATTCAATTACTATTGCTAATCAGTATTTGGAAGAATTTTCTCCCTTATGTTTTATCCAGTTTCTTCCTACTTGGCTTCCTTTTTTAGTCTCATCATCATCACAAATGTTCTGTATAGCACGTACCCAGAAGTTGGTTTTGGGGAAGGTCCGAGGTCTGTCTGGGGGTGAAATATACGTAAAATGCATTAATTTTCCAAGAATGATACTAATTTAACAAAAAAATCTTATTTAGGCGGGTCCGGACCTCCAGGACTCCTCCTCTGCGTACGTCCCTGTGTGTAGATGTCAATTTTAGAAATAAATTGAAGTACAAAAAAAATGTTTCTCGATTTTCTGAAAAACTGCCTTTTTCCTTTTTTTTTTTTTGGGGGGGGAGGAATTTGACAGTTATATACACAGTCGTTAACAATCTGGTGACACTTATAACCTTATCTTTTGATATTTTTGGAGTTTATGCACTCAGACTATGGTTCCGGCTACCTCCGCGGTGACATGAAAAAAGGGATAAAACATTCCATCAAGTAGAAATGTCGCCTCGGTGACAACTCCTTGGGAGTTGTAGCAAAATTAAAAAAATAGCCTACCATATACAAAATTTTATATACACAAATAAACTATATATACATACATACTTACAAGATCTGCACAGGTTACAATTTCACTACACTAAGTATATATATATATATACATTGAGAAAAGCTTCCAAACATACTATACTAACTATTGATAAGAAGTTTTATATAATCAAGGGATATCACAACAAAAGAAGAAAGTAAACTAATAAAATGTCTTTAGCAGGACGCCCGTTTATTAACTACCCGCGCGAAATGGAGCCTGCCCGAGGCCCGAACCGCAATACTCGGGATGGCGCAACTCAAAAAACACGGGGATCGAATATTCATGTCCGTCTTTATCTAATGCTAAAGTACTACTAGCCACTGTCCATCGGCCACCACCTGCCAGATTCCTCCCTCGACATTTTGGCGTAGGAATGTCGGAATGTCCATTATTTTTCGTCTAAACTATAACATGTCCACTTGGTTTCCTATTTCACCCTGCTGGAGGTACAGAGTGGAGGGTGAAAGATAAGGAACACAGGAAAACAACATTCCAAAAAGCGAATACTATTATGGCGTCGTTTAGATCTGCCATAAACCCCTAACGCATTATAAAACGACCTTGCAAATCACGGTCTCTGAACCCAAATCGAGCTCCCCACATTTTCCGAATTAGCCAGGGACTTTTAACACACCCTGTAGGCTTACTGTTCTAACTAGCTTTACTTTCTATCTTGATATGCATACTACGTGCCTCTGTATATACACACACAAACTTTCACTGCTTGTAAATAGATCTTGAGCAAAAAAATTCCATCTATCACGAATATGTCAAGTGACAAGTAAACAAAAGAAAAACCAACAGGTTAATAGTTACATATATTGCTGTCTGTGATAGTTGTTGAAAGTATGCGATTATCATTACATCGAAGAACAGGAAAGAGAAATGTTAACATAAGGCAACATGTGACATGCATTACAACGTTATCGATTACTGCCTAGTCTCTTTGCTTTTGTTACGCGAAGTTCTTGACTTATGATCACCTCTGAAAACAAACGAAAATACGTTTATATAGCATTCTAATCTCTGGCCTTACCAACTAAAAATAGCCACAGAAATCAAGATATCTAAACTTAAATCTTTACGTTTTGTTGAGGAGAGGCATAGGTAAAATAGATCAGGGACATTGTCCGGGAACAAATCGAAGCTTTCTCTTGGATTAATTGAGGCATTGACATGGAAAGAGTATCCAGCAAGCCAAATGTCGACCCCGACGGCGCGGCGGTCCGACCAACTAGTAGTCGGAGAATGGTCGCCAAGATCCATAAGTGGCGATTGGTCGTCGGCGATTGGTCGTCCAGAAACCTGTGTAGGTTCGAGTTGTTCTTATGATGGGAATACAGACCGAGCTATTTGAATATTTTTTTCTCAGTCTCACGAAGACAGTGCAGTATAATACCAAGAATAGAGGCGCTGGTCGTTACCACGCTAAACACAGCATGAGATTTAAACATGTGATGTGTGGGTAGTGCAACGACTCTTATTGTCTCTTTCCTTACGTTACTTGAGTCTGCTACTTCTATGAACATCCACCCGGGATGGTTCTCACGGAAAGCAAAAGCATTAATTATTTGGCTAACAGGAACTTCAAACAATATATTATTTTAAGTTGTCGCTTCCACTTAAAAGATAAAACGCTTCGCCACTGAACTGCAAAGATCTATAAATTTACTTATATTAAAACGTCTCAGAAATATTGAGACAGTTCTTTATTACTAAGAGTATAAAGAAGCAAAATCCAATACACTCATATTTTGGAACGTTTCAAAACTTTCCTCAACTTTTTAGCAACACAAATTCAGAAAATAGTTGGTACCGCACATGCCAAGGAGCCATAGCTCAATTAGTAGAAGCAAGTGCGATTCTTCCTTCTGTTCGTTGAATAGCGTGACTCCTCATTTCGTGTTAAACTCGCCAATCCTCGCCATGTATTTGGCAGAGCATGGGCATAGTATATGAATATATGGTGTGAGAGAACGAAGACGTCTCCTTTTGAGTGGTCAATCCAGAGTTGCTAATTTCCCATTGATTTAACTATATTATCTTGATTATGTAACTTAACATATTTTTAAGCTACATTCTTTTGATTGTAGGAAGTTCCTGCTTCTTACGGGTAGAAAACACCTCGGAGCAGAAGGTCCTGATAATGTTGCCCAGAAGACGAGATTGAAACTCTCTTGTCTCGAAAATGTCTTGTCCACAAAATGTCTCGTCTGGAAAAGTATATTACGAAAGAATTATATCTCGTCTCACACCAGGAAAAGGCCAGAGCCGATTTCTTCTTTTTGTTGTTCATGTTGTTGTTAAGGTCTGCAATGTAAAATAACCCACGAGCTGTATTTGCAACGGAGTATAGGGGTAGCCTGAGGCTATATCCATCAGAAAAAAAAAAACAGACCAGAACCTTTATGGGTAGCTAGATTTTTCCCAATAGTACTTCAGACTATTGAATACAGACTGGAAAAGAAATTTCGTAAATCACGATTGTATTGACCTGTTTTGACCTCCTGATGGATATAATAGCCCCTTCATCGAAATAGCCTCGGGCTTCTACGGTATTCACTGTTCTTGGAACTGTGTTGTTGTAAGATTGAACGTACAGAAACACAAGTATTTAAGGAAAACTTTGGTTCATGTTTATTAATATTAAGTGGGTTCCTTGCGTGTACCGCCATTTTTTTTGTGTATTTCAAAATATTTCATAATCAAATAGCAGTATTAGAAATTTTAAACATAGTTCCCTCTTACAAATTACCATGAATTACAATTGGCAGCGACTCGAGATATTGTCCATTGATAAGTAATAAGGCTTTAATTAAAGTATGACGTCATATTTTTTATAACGTGATACGCAACAAATCCTAACATTTCGAAACCTGTAAAATATCGTATTACGTAGTATTGTGTAAGTGATAGGGCACTATGTTCGAAAATTTCTGATAATGCAATTAGATTTTGAAATATTGTGAAATATATAAAGAAAAGTAGGAGTGGGCGCAAGCAGGCTCACTTGATAGTTAATCTTGTCGATAGGTGGTTGGCCGGCTATGAAAACAAACACACGTGAAAAAATCTATAAATAAAATAATCAATAAGATATTGAATACATGGATATGGTAGCTTTTCCTTCTAAATTTCCCGCTTCACTGAGAAGCGTATTGGTAGTTCGCTTTGTGTCCACGAGGTGTCGTGTGAATCTTTATAATCCAAGTTCCGCTAGATTGCACTGCCGTCGTTTCATAAAATAACGACGATATTGCATCATCCTATGGAATAATTCAGTTTCTCTCTTTGTTTTTGTTTTTTAATATAATTATTTGCAATGACCACTAAACCTTGGCATTAATCAACTTCGTATAACAGTAAAATTAATATATGTAGCCAGGGATTCTGCCAGTTCCATCCCAATGGAAGTGAGCCGCTACAAATTGTCGAGCACACACCACAATATATATATATTTTGTTTTTACTGTTAAAGTTTGCTGCTAAAGTTCTGCTTACACCCCCATACTTTGACTTCACATCCCGCAAAGTGAAAATCCTGGAAGAATCCCTGATAAGTTGTCCTTTAAAAAAATAATTCAGAAAGGTTGATTTATAGATTCATTTTTAAGTCTCTGTGACCATAACTTTTCGTCTCGACCTCGTAATAATGAATCAAGATGAAAAAGCAAGAATCGTGAGGGCTAATATTTAACAAAAAGAGAATGTTTTGTTTCACAGTTAAAAAAAGGCAAAGACAAGAAAAAAAGAGTAAATGTACATTAAAGAATAGAGATAGAAGAGGATATAAAAAGGACGGAAGGAGAATGTAAGTGAGTACAAACAAGAAGTTTTCTCCACCTAATCTTCAAGTACTTGGAAATCAATTAATTCTTAAAACACTAGAGAAGGAAAATGCATATCACGTAGGATGCTGTTGATGACGACGAGTGACACTTCACAGATCTTAACACCATCTTGCGGTGGGTGGGAGAGTGACGATAGGGATAAGGATGAATTCAACTCTTGAGGAGGTAGAAAAAAGAAAAGACTGTCTCGTTTCGTACAAACTTCCACGGCTGAGACAACAAGTGCCTTGCACTATGAGGAGAAGAGAAGCCGAGATGTTATCAGTGTTTGTTTGCACAAGGCTATGGCGTTTTATAAGCTTCAAGAAGGACCACACACACACACATATATATATATATACAGGGCCATGCTCCATGTTTGCTCATCCCACACACACCTCAGAAAAGTCCACGTCTAGAGAGGTCTCCAATGGCTTAAACTTCGGCCAACACAAACACACCAACATCACTCTATCTCGGAAGAACACCGCTTTCAGTTCATCTCCCTGCACCCGTCTCCCACCTCTTTTGCTAAGGCGTGATTATCTGAGCTCGTAAATAACGTATTTAATGGCGCAACTCACATGGCAAACACTTTTCAAACCTTTAAAAAAACTAAAATAAGATAATAAAAGAAAAAAAAATAGAATCCACTTGCCAGTGAGCCATCAGAGACGAGTATGAGGACGGATGCCTCGCTTTCAGTCAGTTGGTTCAAGAAGAAATCATCCATTTCTTCAAGTAGGAAAAAAATAAATAAAAGGAAAACAAAACATTCCATTAATGTTCGCAGGGCAGCCACCGTTGAAACATTCTTTTTCCTTTCGTGTACATCTCAACAGGCTTACTCGGATGAAGAAGCTACTAATCTAACTCTTCCAGACAACGTTCGAGCCAGGTTGCTTTTAGGTGTCATACATGATATAAAGCAAAAGAGTTTCTGGATAAAACTTATACACATTTCGCCTTCCTTATTACCTAAACTTAAGCTGATCGTACACACTTGACATTTTGTCGTTCATAAACACTCGCCGGATCCTTTGAGGAGGTTCAGTTCAACAAGCTCGGAAAAGTTGAACATTGTCCAACTTTTCCAATTGTTGCAAAGGCAACTGATCCTTGCTGGGTTAAGACTAATTCACATTCACAAAAACGAGTTGATGATTCAAAATATCCAAGTTAATAAAATCTTATCTAGTCAGTATCTCTTATAGGGAGGGGTAACTGAGTGTGTGACAGTCAGAGCACGATAAATCCTATCCCCAGTAAAATTCTCAAGATATGCAACTCCCTGGACAGATAAAAAATACCCCCGGAGATCTAACAGATCCACCCGCCTTCCGAAGAAATTTCTATGAAAAAAACAGTGTTACCAAATAATATGAGCATATTCAGTTTTGCTGAATTTTGAGTTTACCTCTTTTCACCTTGAATTGAGAGTGGGTTTTGCTCAAGAATAACGAATGTTGAGCTGAAATTACACCTAGAAGGAGTAGCAGCAGTCACAACGTGTAAACCTAGTGCCCATATTTGTTGGAATACCTACTCATTACTTTTGACGCCGCTCCAACGGGCAGGTATCTTATCAACTAGTTATTCACCTAATTACAGTGTTAAAAGCGCCACTTCCGTCCTTAAAAGGTTATGAGTAAGCCTAGGATTTGTATGATTAAGCATATTTCTCTCTACAAGAGAGATGAGTTGCTAAGAAATTAATTTTATGAAAGAACTAATTGAATAAAGGCACTTAGTTAAAGCATATTTGTTCATATTTGGCAATTTCCTCCCGAAAGAGCATATTCTAATGATTTTTCGGTCATATAGAACATACTTTTACTTTTTAAAGCTTTTTTACCTCTCTTCCTCTGAATTTATTAGAAGTTTGTTCTTACATTTTCTTTATTTTTTTATTTATTTATTAATTTTATTATTATTGTTTTGTCAAAAATGTAGAATTTCCTTCCTCCAAGCTCAAGAATTGATGTTGCAAGATAAAATTGCAGGTAAACTCTCGTATAAGAAAGGAAATTTTGATTTCTCACCTGCTGTTATAACTTCCTTTGGAACAGTCAGGATTGCTACTAATGAAGCAGATAGAACTGGTAAATCAAACCGTTAGTAAAATAAATAGTGTTTGTGGTTTAAGTGGAACAAGTAGTGTCGAAGAAAATGTAAGTGGTTTTTGGATAAAAGCAGTTCCTATGTACAAAGGCTTATAAGCCGACAATAGGCAATCATTTTCATTCGAAAATCTACACAAGGTATTCATTTTTGTATACTCAGGTTTTATGCTGATATACATACAATGAAAGGAGTATGTGAAAAAAATCTTAGAATTGAGCTATTTTGAATAAAATTTGCGTTACTTGAAATTCCTTAAATTTGGCTTTCTTGTCTTCTGGCAGTCATGTTATTGTTTTACTCCTAAAAAGTGAATTACAATTCCAAATCTTTAAGTTTATTAAGACATATTTTTCGTATTATAGAGCATAATTATAGATTTTTTGGTCATAAATGCATATTTTGGCTATTTTTAAGGCATAAAAATCCTATAGTTATGAGTTTATGTATAATCACCAGGGTTCGGTTGAAAGCGGCAAATCCTTCGAGGGAAATTTAGCTCTCACTATTCATCTGATCATGCTCTATCCTTTTCGTTTTTATTTGATTTATCTTCTTTAATACATGAAATATAAAGCCTTCTTGGTCTTCTTTTCGCTTCAACCACGCCTTCAATAGTATCTTTCAGTGTGCACTCTCTGTGTGACCAATGACCAACCATTTTTTTTTCTCTTGTTTATAGTCTCTAGCACTATTCCTCTCTCATTTACTCTCTTCCGTACATCGACATTATGTATACTTATTCTACAAGCAACTGAGTACTTCTCCCGTCTTTATAATCTCTGTCTCAGGATTCCGGAAGTAGCACGAGTCAGCATACAGAGTCGAACATTTTGTATGGCTGATAATGAAAAAACGCCTAACCTGACCACTAACCCGCCAACGCTCGCTTGGCATTGAAGTATGTACAGCATAAACACGTTGAAAATGAAAAAAAAAAAGGAAGAATTTAGTAATAACAAAAATAGTGTTGTTCTGAAATGTACAAAAAAACAAAAGTTATTCTGGACGATAATCGGACACCTGACTCCCGTTCAACGACCCGATGCTCCACCGTGCTGCGAGCGCAGCTACAAGCAGACGCTTTAGAAAATGTATTTGAAGTTCAAGCCTTAGTAAAATCAAACAAACAAACAAAAACGGATTTTTTAAAATCCGATTTTCAAATCCTTGCGAAATCCGGATTTTCCAAAATCAGAACATTAAATTTCGAAGAATTTGGGCATACGATCAAATTTCGAAGAAAACATAATAATTTACAGCATGAATCATAGATGGCAGTGCGGCAGTTCACGTTACTTTCAGGATTCTTAACTTCGCCGAGACGTCCTTCTTTGTAGACTGATAAAGTCCTTCGTCACTTCACTTTTGTTGTCATGGTAAGCAAAATGCTGTCTGACCAAACAAAAGGTGCAGCCATTCGTTTACGTAGCATTCCAAAGTGTTATGAGGAAACTGAATACCATCCAACGTTTGCAGGATTCTGGAGTAGTACAAAACTGTACTAGCCATCAAGTTATTGAATTGAAGAATAAAAGATGAGATATTTGTGTGCATTCAAACCGACTGCAAGAGTGACATTAGGTGGCGCTCGTGTTAACTGGAGAAGGGAAAAACTAACACATGAATACCTGAATAGGATTCTCCCCATCTTCGATGACGAGTTTCATTTCGTCACCAAAGTATGGGACCAGCTTGAAGAATTTCAGGTTTTTCTTTTGATTTTTGATTTTTTGCCATCCAGCAACTCCCAGTCTCAGCATGCTTGCCTCTCTATTTGAGCAAATTTCTGGCGGTTACTATGACAACGAAAGTTTGTGACATCATGACTTACATACTTCATTCATGACTACATTTGTAGGAAAATATGGCAGCAGAAAAAGTGGCAGGAGGAAAATATGGCACGGGGAAAAATGGCAGAATAGAAATGCAAGACGGAAAATATGGCAGTGGGGGAAAATGGCAGGATAAAAATGCAAGACGAAAAATATGTCAGGGGATAAATGGCAGATGGAAATTATGGTAGCGCAAAAATATAGGAGGAAAATATGGCAGGATAAAAATGCAAGATTGCAAATTCGTCAGGGGAAAATATGGAAACAGTAAATATTTGGAGGGTTGTATTGTGAAACGGTGGAAAAGTGGGAACGAAAACAGCTTGACGTAATAGTAAGTATGACTGCTTGTCTTACAACTAGACTTTTAGAATGATATGTGATTACTTCGAAGATAGCTTTTCTCCCAAAAAGAGAAAATTTCATGTGATTTCTCACAACACGCAAATACGATTTTACTTGCTATCATTTTCCAACCTGCCATATTGTTTTTAAACAATTTTTCCTCTTGTTCAAAGTCACGATAAGTCCGAAATAGTTAAATATTTCTCACACTAACGATCTGAAATGAAATTATATTTATTTTCGTGCTCAGAGTATGTTGTTTCTTACTTAACAGTCACTTACATATCAGTAAGGGGAAGAAGGGTGTATCTGATACTGCTATCATGATGATATAGTTTTACATGCCTTTATGCTATTTTTATGAATATATAAACAGACACAAATTATATTGATACATTTTTACACCAACTTTTTGATCACGATTAATACGGACTGTAAATAAAACAGATAGAGAGAAACTGACGTAAGTGGGTTTAGATACCTTCGTTTACCTTGTCGCTGCTTTCAGTTTCGTGAGGCTGCAGGCTTGTATGGTATTTGTGCAATATGTGCACTCAGATTTTCTTTATCTGCTTTTGCTTAGGCGCTATTCCCATAGAGAATGGGTGTATGTAGTACAAAAATAACTTAAAAACGACCTCTCAAGATCTCTGAACTCAAATCTGAAGTATCTCCTTTGAACTCACCATATTTCTCTAGTTATTTTTGATATATCCATGTTAGGCATATTATAGAATCGCGTTCTTTTGAAGATTATGATTCCAAAACTCGCTCAGTCCAGTTTGAGTAAGTTAATTCGTATTGTAGGCATTCGTTTTTACTTTATAATTGCCAGTGATTCCAAAATTTGTTTTGTGCTGTCTTATACTTGATTTTATTTTTATGTAGATCTTCAATTTGCAGCCAGAGAACTCGCCAGTTTTTCTATATATTTTTTGTTATTTCTGAGAATGTTTGAAAATGGAGTGAGCGAGAGAGTTTTGGAATCATGATCTTCAATTTTCAAGTGAAGGTTCAACGAGATTGGACATCGATTACTAGATCTTCCAGGTGTTTTCTCTCTCTCTCTCTCTCTCTCTCTCTCTCTCTCTCCCACTCTGTGTGTGTCTGGCTATGAATGAATAAACACTGCGATGAATGTATTTGAAATGCAACAAGAAGTGGAGAGAGAAACCGAGGATTCAAACAGTGTCGTCTCCTTGGAAAGGTGCCAAACAGCCAGTAATGTCTTTGGCTCGGAGGTGGCGTTCGGTTGTTGAAATGCGAGATCTTCATGTTGCTTAAATTTATCGTCAGGAGGAATATGTTCTCTCTCTCTCTCTCTCTCTCTCTCTCTCTCTCTTTCTCTCTCGTTTTAACACACACATATACATAGGTCTCGTTTGGAGACCACCTTATCTGCGAAAGACTGTCGTTGACAAGGACTTCCTTAAGATTCAAGTGCACGCGTTGCGATAACGGAGTCCCCCAGCCCTGTTTCCTTCTATCGCTTTGATTCGTTGTCCCTCTTGAACAGCGACCCGCATTCAAGGGCGGAGGGAAAAGGGGTGAGGTGTACTCATCGACAACTTGAGCATGCGAGAGAGGGTTCATTACGCGAGACTCAACAATGCAAGGAAATGATTATCATTGGAGTGGAACACAGGCTATCAGCGTTTCTCCATCGATCACGTCACCTCACTTCCGATATACAGCGCAGCCCTGCGTTGCTGGCAGAATAGTTTCACGACATCATGGAACTAAGAACAAGCCAATTCCTTCGTAGCCTTAGTACACACACTATATTTAGTATCACTTGTATTTTTCCGCAAATTTCACAGTCTTCGACTTTCATCTCGCAGATTCATTCGGGATTAATAATACTTTGAGTTACATTAGCATATAATCATCATCATTATAATTTGAATTTGAATGTTGTCTTTAAGGCCTTTAGGCAGCTTTGGCCCAGGCCGAGCGTATGATAATGGGAGGATTGGTGGAGGATTGAAGAAAGTGCGAGGAAGCGGAAGAACTACGTATACTGTGTTTGTCTACCACAAAGCCCACATGGCACGAGCCGAGATCGAACTGGAGACCCCAGAGGTGAAGGCTGAGCCACCGCGGCCCGCAAGTCACCACAATTATCAGGTCTCCACCGGTAGGTTCTTCAAGCTATGCTTAATCTTCTGCACTCTTGTGGTTTACCGGTTTCCATTTTGTCTGAATGTAGGCTGTCCTTCGGATAATATTCATTATTACCCAAGTTGTTGTCCGGAAAATTAATTTATTTATGTATGGATATGGCATTTTTTTTTATATCAAACGAATATTCTATTAATTCATTTAACGCACTGTAAAAATACACTCTGTGTACATATCGCTGGCTTACAAGTGAAGCACATTAAACCAAAAAACATAGTTTCGAGAAAACGAAGAAAAATGAAATTATAATTTTGTTAAGTCGAAGAAAACACTGGGAAAGTAAATTACGGGATTGTATTTCTATGCTTTTAATATTTCTATATTTACGTCACTTGGAAAAAAGAAACACATCTTTAGTCTAGAAAACCACATTAAGTCAAAGTAACAAATTACTTGTAATCCAACGATATTCTCTTTAAAACTGTAAAAAAAAAATTGTGCACAAAAGATGTAAAAAAAAAAGTGTTCTAAAATTTGTTAAACAATGTCGAGATTTTTCATGTCTTTCTGAAGGGGAATTTGGTGCACTTGATTTGTACTTCATTTTCACTGTTTCTTCCTTTACACTTCTCGTACACTTTTCTCGGAGCCCTCAGATACGAAATTCGACAAAAACCGGAATAGTTTTCAAACACTATAAGCGTTTTGTGTTGACACTAACTTGGCTTTGGAAATTCATTTTTTTAATTTTTTTTTTACAAGAATTTACAACTCTATGGTACCGAAGACAACTTGCTCTGGGAGCAGGTTCTATCATTGAATGAACAGAATAGATGTCATTGGCTTTACAATAAGCCTATTGCTTTTAGAACACTAGTTCTTATCCGGAATAATAGTACTCGACCAATTTGAGTACAGTTCTTCTACAAAATTTGGCTTCTGTCTTTAGCCAAATGATCTGTAGTCACTTGGATAACGCATGTTTGCTGTTTCTTGTTTTTTCATTGGTTGCCACCTTCTTGGATTTCGGAATTTATTAGTGTTATTATATCCGATTTGAACTTAGTGTCCTTTGGAATTTCTATATATGAAATTTCACATGAATTAAACTTGTATTATACTCACCGTATGGTTCCAAATAGCTAACCGTATGTTCATTACATATAGCCAAGGTCCGTAGACCGGCGCCCGCTTTCTCTCTAAAAGAGAAAGCGAGCGGCGGTTTACGGACCTTGACATATAGCTAACAATAAAATGTGTAGTTGAATATCTAACATTAAATGTATGGTTGGATACCCAAAAGTAAAACGTATGATTGAATAGCTAAAAAGTTAAATATATGGTTGAATAGCTAAAATAATATGTATGGTTGAACAGATAAAAATAAAATATATGGATTTATAGCTACAAATAAAATGTGTGGTTGAATAGCTAAAATGATTTGTATAGTTGAATACTTAACAAATAAAATTTATGATTGGATAACCAAAAATAAAATATATGGTTGAATAGCTAAGAATAATATGTATGGTTGAACAGCTAAAATTAAGATGTATAATTGAATTGCTAAATATAAAATGTAGAATGATTGAATAGCTAAAATAAAAACGTATGATTGAATAGCCATAAATAAAATATGTGGTTAAATAGCTAATAAGTATGTGATTGAATAGCTAAAAATAAAATGTATGGTTGAATGAAATAGGTAAGAAAAAGAAGCTACATTCCACCCACAAACCATCAAACACTTAAATACAGACAAGCTACAGAGTGGAAGATTGGCGTTCTGTTGGAAATTCCAAGCATACAATGCTGCTGTTAGTCGACTATAGCACATCTACTGAATAGTGTTGCCCCTGAGACGAGATTCAGGCTGTTTCATCTTGAAAATGTCTTATCCAGTAAATGTCTCGTCTCGAAAAGACATATATTGTATGTTACGACAGTTTTGTCTCGTCTCGCTTTCCATAGACATTTCTCTGTCTCGTCTCGTGGGTAACATTACTACTGAAGAAACCTGAGTTTCCAAATGTAGGTATAGATAACGAAAAGAGGCTAGAAAGTGACTCCACGATTTCGTGGAGCCAATCACAGTTTACTTTGTATCGTCCTGCTAACACGCCAGCAACAAGACTCTATAAAAACCCACTCAGTTCCTATTCGGGCGCCATAAATGACGCGAGACTTTTGTGTAGAGAGAAAGAGAGCAGTTTTCACAGGCACTTCTCTGTTTCTTCTCGTCTTGTCGTGGAAACACTACGTAGCAATTGCCACATGCGCATAGGAGACTAATTCCTGCTACAGTTGCGCCGCGAGTTGGTGGACTGGTAAACCATCTCACATAACAAATTTCATCTGACTTAAAAGAGAATCAAGTTTGTTTGGACAAGTGTATGGAAACTTACCAAATCAAGCGAAGAAGGTTTAAAGAAGATTGAATCAAACAGTCTAATTTACAAGAACCAAGGCTGAAATAGGTTTGAGAGGCAAGGAGGTTTTAAGCAGGATTTAATAAACGGAATTAGACATATTTGTACAGTAGTTTTAGAAAAACAGTGATCTTGCCTACATCCTGTGTTTATTCCAATACGTGTCTTATTGTCTCGTCTTGAGGTACAGTTGAAATTTTCTCACTTGCCTGCGGCTGAATTTGAACCTGGAACCTTGTGATTTGCTGTCCGTGGCTTTAACCTAAGTACTATCCTACTGGGGCTGTTGAAAAATGTCTGAGTTGAAGAAATACATAACAGACATGTCATACAGATAATTTAGTGTCATACAGAGAGTATTTTAATTGCAGAATGACTTTGAGCATGGAGCGTTTAGAAGTTTTATGTTTTCCCCATTACACAGACATTTTCATGACATTTGGCTAACTTCCAGACCTAAACATCAGCAACTATCAACGTAGTGAATGAATCAGCAGAGGATAGGGATAGGTTTTCGGAATGATTTCAATGTGTATTAAAAAAAAAAAAAAACTAACCTGACGTATCTTAACTAATTCCATAGTAAAATGTTGATAAGCCCGACAGAAATAAGAACGGAGTAATTATTTAGAGGCAGAAAGAGAAAAAATAAAGTTCTAAAAAAAAGAGGTTAAAAATTAATCACCTCGCTGGTATTTGATTCCGGGTCGCCGGTCTACCCACCCGATGCTCTAACCATTACACCAAGATGGCGACTTCCTATCTCTCGTTTTGCACTGTTGTTTAAGCTTCACGTAGTTCAACACAATGACTCTCTTACCGGCATAATTCCTAAATCGAATGAGACGCTAGATGCAAGGAAACAAAATTTAAGAAATGTTCAAGTTTAACAAACTTCGTCGCATAGCTGCTTGTAACAATTATCTTCACTTAAGGCTGGAATAGACCAGTTATAATTAATAACCAGCAAAAATTTTGCTCCAACAAACTCCTTTCATGCTTGGTTACCGATTTCAAAACAATATCAAGTTTGACAAGCTGAAAGCAAGTGACTGGCAAACTTGTCACAAGCTGGTCTGCTACTGAGGTTGATTCAAACTTTTGTTTTCGGCAGGCACTGGTATAGTATGATGTTACGCCCGATCAGTTTCAAATTTATGATATGATGCTATTTTCATAAGTTATTGTGAAACATATAGGGAGTTTCTAGTCCATATGTTTTTGCCTTACGACAAAATGGAAATCAACAAACTGGGGTGAACAAAGAAAGAAATAGTATTCATGACCTAACGTGTATGACTCTCCCCCTCCATCCGGGCCCTTGTTTCCTTATAAAATCTCGAAAAACAGCTGAAAAGAGAGAAAAAGAAAAAGAATCAATAAATTTAGCTCACATAAAAGTACACGTAAAATATTTTCATTTCGTATAGCCTTTTTTAAAACCGAAAAAAAAAATACAGCTGATTCATCACTGTTAAAGGAAGAAAAACGCTGAGCATATTCAGTTAAAAGATTCAACTTCACTTCTTGATGTTCTTTTAAAAGGATTTATTTTTTATCACTTGTCAGGAAATTAAAGAAAGATGGGTAAAGAAGTAGTTTCATAAAACTTGAAAAGAAAAAGCTGTTAGATTTCTTGTTAATGATGGAAAAGCTCTTTCACAAGACACGGTTCTTGGTAAGACTTTTTTTTTTAATTACACAATAAGTCCTTTTCAAAGGACACAATCTTAACAGCTTAAGCATGCCAGAATCGTCCTTAGAAATATGAATATCGTGAACTCTTTAAATATATCAAACAAACCAACCACTATGAGGATATTTCAAAATGTAATCCCTAACATATTTTTTAAGACCACCTTATTGTATCCTCTTAAAATATCATTTGCACCACAGGCCAGCTTTCAAATTCCTGATTACATTTGGCGTCATCTCTAACATTTTTCTACAATCTTCTGCAATAATTTGAGAAAATATCACGGCAATGAGTTCTCGAAAGCTTGCCAAATTTATGGGCATTGGTTAATCTAGAGGCAATAGAGCTTCACAAATTATTAACAGGATTGAGGTCTGGGCTACAGTATGGCTTTACAAGGAATGTTATTTCACTCTAATTATTCAATGATTTTAATGCATACGTACCAATATTCTGCTACTTCACAACATGAAACATTTTTCTTTCCCTATTTTCAAAAAAACTGACAATACAGTTACACTTAGAACAGCTTCAGACAAACTAACCTTATACTCTGTACACATGAATTCTACATTATTATTATTTTAAAATGGACTTGAATAGAATCGCATTCAGCGTTTTGGTAATATTGGTAGTTAAAAAAAAAAAAACTAAACAATAGTAATTTTCCAGATCATTTTGGACTGCTAACTCAAATACATACATAAAAAAATAACAAGTCTCGACTAACGTACTTTCGAACACGTAACAACATACTGTTGCTCACGACACAAGACTCAGGCTACATCGTCTCGAAAATATCTTGGCCAGAATACGTTTCGTCTCGAAAAGGTGTAAATTATATATTACAAGGGTTTTGCCTCGTCTGGTTTTCCACAGACATTTCTCTGCCTCGTGAACAAAACTTAACATATTGCCAATATGTAAAGCATTGCATTTAGAATTATATTTTGACCTAGGTATTACCATTTTGATAAGAGAATTGCAAAGGTTCTAAACGTGTCATTATTAGCACACCCGCATGAAGGTCAGAGAATAAGGAGAGATATAGGTTTTGCCCTGTCCGTCCGTCCCCCTAGTAATCTCAGTAACTACACGTCCGACAGAGATTAGCCATACACCTTTGGATTTGTAATCACCTGAAATGGTAGGGAAAATTATGAATTTGACTCTAAAGCTGGTAGGACCTTTTCAATCGCTTAGTATTCTCCAGTTTTGGTCCTACTAGATCTGAGCAGCCACAAGATCGACAGAGATAAGCCATACACCGTTCGGGAAATCTACGTCTTGACTCTAAAACTGGCAGGTCCCGGCATTCGCTTAATAATTTCCATTTGTCCCTATGACTCTGACTCTCTCTTTTGGATACGTTATAAGATAATTTAATGCATACGGGGGCGTTCTGGTTTTGTCTATAATAAAATTTGCTCTAATAATTGTTGAAAATTTTGGAAAACACACGAATTTCAAATTTGTTGTGTCAAAATGTGGATTTTCAGTCACATTTTCCACGGACACACAAAATCTTTTATAGGATATACGATTTTCTGTTATATACTAACATGACCATACATTTATAACGCCAAGAAAGAACTTTGTTAGAGACTGTATTATATTAAAATATGAAACTTTTAATCTAAAAACAATCCACAAAGACAAACAATAGGTAAATTATGACAAAACGATGGGACGCAGTGGCTCAATTGGTAGAGCGCTCACCTCTGGCGCTAGGGGTCGTCGGATCGATCCCTGCTCATGTCATGTGGGCTTTGTGGTGGACAAACACCGTTTGCGTGGGTTTTCTTGGGGTTTTCCCGTTTCCTCCCACCATTCCACCAATTCATCTCATCATCATCCATCCGGCCTTAGCCAAAGTTGCCAAAGACCTTAAAATTAAACTCAAAATTCAACTGACAAAACGACACGAAACGCTTGGAATGTTATCATAACATTCCCTGTAATGTCTTATAGACCTCCAATTTAATGGTCTTCTAAACGGAATGACATTTCATATAGATTGCAGATCCTCAGGACCGTAATACCAGCAGTCTATATAGTATAATTATGTATTTTTTCTAAGTATATTTTTCCCTCGGTGTGTGCTTCTTGAAATGTACAATTTTGGTACTAGTAATGAAATAAATATGTCTCAACCTCCTGTCTAAACACATATCCTATTATGCTCTAGATAAAACATGGAACCATACTTTGTGGGCGTCTATACACAGGAGACCAAAATTTATATATACACACACTTTAGAAGAGGCGATCTACAGAGATTTTTAAAGATAAGCTGAAATACAACAGGAATGCGTATTTGCTCAAGAGATGGTGCTAAGCCACGTGGATAACAGAGCCACAAACAGAGCTGGGAGAAAAACCAAATAGGTAATGGCGTCACTGTTTGTCGTTCGTACAGCTATTTAAGATCCCTTGAAGTGATATTTTTAATCTGGAAATATGAACGAAGCACAGCAGTAGCCGTTTGAATTTGGAACAGAATCTCTGATACGATTAACAATTGCACACATTCGTGATAAATTTGAGGTCGATGGTACCTACCGTGTGTGACGTGCACAATCGCGTGGACATCTTGACCCATGCAACTGTACCGAACATGTCGCCAGACACAAACTGCAGGAAAGGACACGAAAAATAAAGAAGTGACAAGTCACTACATATATGCTATTTTATCTGCGTGTGGTATTTTATATGATAGCCTATTGTACGTGCTATTTTATCTCCTAATCACATAAATTAGAGGAGGTTTTTAGTTGGGGCCAAGAAAACTTGGGGGAGAAGAGACTGGTTACGGGTCTGAGTAGTTCGCCGAATTCAAAGTTCAAAC
>JAGDQP010036010.1:0-19267 GCA_022664845.1 Lepisma saccharinum | reverse complement strand
CAAACAGTACTCGTGTGTCAGCTGCAACATTAAGAGATAACACGCCCGTAACAGTACAATAGTAATGAAACCAATGTTAAGAAAAATTCCCTTCAAATGTTCATTCAGTAAATGCTACCAAAATGTTACAATAGAGCTCTTCCATGAGTAAAAGTAGAGCATGTACAGTATATGCATTGCTACTACTGCCTTGTTAGATATCCATTTTGCGGAGCAAGAGGTCATTGTGTACCTACGCATATAGATTAGTTTGTACATGCCTTACAAATGGTTGTTGCCATGCTTATCAGTATGCGCCAAACAGTACTCGTGTGTCAGCTGCAACATTAAGAGATAACACGCCCTTGTTCTCCTCACACATAATTATAGTGTTCGCCTGTGTGTGATATTTTCTACATGCAAACACATTACCTTCGAATAATCCCTAGATTGCGTCAATGTGTTCGCAGCGTACAGAAAAGGAAGGTGAACAAAATAATGTCACACATTCTCACGTGACGAAAACGGATCTTAACTTTCAAATTAGACACCAATAACAACCGTCAAGAAGTTTCAGACTGCATCTATTTACATACAAGTTTCTGCCCCAGCGGCGCCGGTTTGATTCGCGCTCACATCACTCATCCTCAAGTCAAGCCACCTAACATAACATATTGGTTCTGGCTACTACTTTTCCAGTTCTTCTACGGCCATAGCAAATAATCTTTGTGACGGCTTATGTGGCATTAAAAAAAAAACAATAATAGAGAGCGCCCTATGCTTTTCTTTTTAGTCATGCATAAAAAAAATTTTTTTTTTGCTTTTAGTACGAATTGTATAAGAACATTTTTTTATTCTTTTTTTTTTCCTAACCCAATTCCTAAAATGTTTTGCAACCAAACGCCACAACGTTACACGCTAGTATTTATGGGTAATATTAAAATATATATTCAAATATGCTTTTAAAATATATGAAAATAATAATAGAATATTGTACTGTCACCCGACTTACGTCGCTTTGCACGTTGTATAATTAATTGTATGACGTCGGGAAATGAGCTAAATTAAAGTTGCAAGATTTGAGGACCACGAACCATTGTGAACTAAAGAAAATAATGTAGTAATAATAATAATAATAATTATTATAATAATAATAATAATAACTGGCATACTTACAATGATAATGAAAGTAGTAATTATACCAGACATTTACAAAGCACGCTGGTATTACCAGGGATAAAATTCTAAGTCGACCGGTGGGAGGACTCTCATCTGACGATATAACGATATTTCGACATAACAAGTGTATCCCATCCTAGTGATTGATTCGGACGCGTAATTGTCGACTGATGCATTGTGTGCATAGTATTATCCATGGCAAGCGTTAAAAGTGGTGGGTAGGCCAGGCCCCAGGCCTCCCGGTTATCTTCTATGCCGCATTTTAATAAAATTCAAATGTTATGTGTATGCCCGTTACATCCTCTTAAGTGTATAGCCTGTTACATCAAGTTTATACAATTCGTAGGCGTGGTTGAAATTGGAAGTCATTTATAACGAAGATACCTTCCCATCGTTCACCTATTGCGACAAAAGTAATAAAAATGTCGGTCACGATAGTTCTTACAGGAATTTGAACTCGAGACCTTCCTAACCTATTACGAAACAATAACTTGCCAATTTTGACACTCCGATAGTTGGGATCACATGTGAAATTAATAACATGAAAGGCTCGTATTACACACAATTTGCATTAATAACAATGAAGTTTTTATTTAAAAACAAAAATCATGTTTCTGTTTGAACCACTATTCTGTTTCAATACAAAATTAATCTCATGCTAAATTCGAAGTGAATAGTTATCCGGTATTCGGATTTGATCATCCCTACTCCACAATACGGAGGGTGTCCATCGTGTGTTCTCGTATATCACATGAAAGCTGAAGTATGAAGTTCTGAATTTAGGTGCTTTACTGTGCATCAATGAACATACCAAATTTGATATTCTCCTGTCATATGTACTATTGGGAGAAACCTCTCAGGGGAAAGCATTTATAAATCTCCAGGAGAGGGGATGTATTCGGTCTGTCTCGGGCCATGAAGATTTTCAGTTATTACTAATCCCTCACAACGTTCCGGGGGAGGGGTCTACAACCCCGTTACGTAGGTATGTCAAATGAAATGTATAAGTTGCCTGACTTCATGACTCCACCCATCTGTCAGTCCTCTCACCTACACTAAGTTAGGAACATACATAGCTCATTGATCATTCTGCTCAGTCAAATAAAATCAACAAATAATTCATGTACGGGCGTCGGGCTAAATAAAATGTCACCAGCTGAGCAAATGCACATATTTATCCATATACATGAATGCTTTCCACGAGTGCGTATGTCCTTGGCTCGAAGATAAGGTGAACAATATAAGACGACTCACGTGGCAAATCACAAAGAGAGGGCAATGTTTGTGACTTGTGAGTTAGATCTACTGTTAATGTTGACAACAGTGCCAAGGAAACACATCAAACAATTCATTTATCTTAACGAATAAAACAAAAGAGCAGCTAAATTGCTAATCAATAAGCTTGCTTCTTCAAACACACAAAGTTCGTTGTACAGTAATTCTTCTAATACAGGAATGACAGCGCATATTGACACCGTTCGTTCGTTGACTTGGAATTAACACTCATTAGGTATTGGGTTATAGTGCAGATTAGATTCTTTTAAAAATTTATTCATAACCTTTGCTGTATTTATTCATGTTTCAGGCCGGAATAGGGTAGGGGAAAGAATACGGGAAAAAGTCTTATGCTATAAAGGTGATATCCCAACATTTTGCTTAAATAACTGAGTCATGGTCGCTCGGTTGCTGATGTCTAACCTATATCTGGACTGTACTCAGGGATTCTCCCAGGAATTTCAGTGTGGTGGGGGTAAAACCAAAATTGTAGGCGTTTAGTTTTCCGGGGTTTGTATTGATTTCTAACCGTAAAATGTGAGTACTGCTGAAGAATTTGGAGAGATGATACCCCCACTTGAGGCAATGTCTGGCAGAATCCCTCAATGTACTGAATACAAGACTAGACCTGTTTCGATAAACTTTGGTAAACTTTATTTTTATATGGACCAGTCTAGTAACTTTGGACTTCGGTCCGTCACGATTTGCCTTTAGCTGTTAAGTGTTAACATCCACACCTATGCCCCTTCCGGCACTCGAACCCGGGACCTTCGAGCCGATGGCCTACCGTCGCAGACCGTTCGCCCGGTTAGACCTGTTTCGAGTCTCGTGAATGAAGTTCCTCGCTTAATAAACCTACCCAAGATTTGTCTGGTGGGTCTGGGGAAACCTAGGACAAACAAGACGATCACATACAGGTTAAGCAAGGTCTGGATAAGTACCTTCTCAATCCTGATTCGTAATAAACTTAAACCACACATTTCTTCTTCTAACTACGGAATTTCAAAGACCACCACGAGAGTCCGTCCACTCGCCATGTATCGTGGCATAATGGAAAAGATGTACAATTTTTTTGAAACGTAAGAAACCGCTTCGTAATTAAATTTAGGTTACATAAACAATTACGAAGTTCACAGTGAACATTGTCATCATACCAGCAAACATAAGTACGCTCAAGCTATTTGACACGACGGAGATACGGGGAGAGAACAGGAAGGGGTCAAGAGAAATAAAAGGAGGGGAAAATGCTGATCATGAAAACATCACAGACGTGGAGTTAATCTACAACGTCAGCTCCTTCACACGAACGGAAGCAAATGGTCATATAACAATTCTCATGTCATAAGCAAAAGAGAGACAATAGTTATCTTCCCACATACTTTCTCTTGTCGCCGATTTCAATGTGCTTCTCTAACCGATTTTCACATCGCAATATTTACAGCTGGGAAACACATGTTCACCATTTTACATGTTCAACAATAATGTGAGACACTTCTTATGGAACAACGTCTCTTATGCATAAAGAAGATAAAACAGAACCACAATCTGTGTTGAGAGCAAGTTCGACTGTAATAAAGGCAAAAACTTTCTCATGCTCAGGGAACAGGTCTCACATTAATGATAACAATGAAAAATCCAAAGCATTTAGCTCACGTTATGTATGTATGTGTGCCTGTGAATTTATAAACACTCCTTCCATCATTATGAATACTTAACAAATGCCATCCTCTACAGTAGACAATGTATTCTACAATTCTCCAAAAGTATGCATCTGTAGAAAATCGCACAATAAAAATAGCAGGCCGCTTGATTCAGAAATAGTTGCTTTCTAAAGAAAAAAGTACGTGCGTTCATAAATATGAGTATGCATTTATACTAGTAGGTAAAGCCACAGCTAAGAAAAACATCACAGGAAGATATTTTATTTAGGACGTTCTTTGCCCTAAAATTCCGGAAGATGGTAATAATCCTTATTTTTTAATGACATGACAATTGCGCGACGTGATGGAATGTACAGGCTACATCCTTTACATGACTTTAGGCATCTCAGGCTCAGGAATAGGGTAGGGGAGAGAGAGGATGTCGGAAGGCAGTCTTCCAGGGTCTCGTTTGTAGGTACCATCCCGGCATTTGTGGGTGTTACTGAGGAAAAACAACTGTCAGGATTGGCGGCCGCTGGGATCGTTCCCAGGACCTTCCTATTGCTAATCCAAAGCTCTTCGATTGAGCTACGCCCGCTAGGTGCTTCTACATAAAACGTGCTCATAACATAGCTTCTATAGATTCCGGAGGAACTTCTTTGTCCTGTATACATTGGTAGGTTCATAATCTAACATGTCTCCTGTTCGGGCGCCATTATTTGTAATTTTGAGTCATTTCCAACGAATCATGGCGGTTTCCAAAATCGCAACAGCTACTTTAGTCATGCATGCCTACATGCTACATCACTTATTCGCTGACAAAAGGGCGCGCGCGCCGGACATATAAAAGGTGCCTCCGGAACCAAGTTTACTGATATTTGAATTGTAAATACTGCAGTACCGTGCATAAACCAAAAGAGACAAGGTACGTCCTGACATCATTCCACCCCTGCGTCTACTCTATATTTACTCGTGTCGACGTGACGAAATATAGCTGAACAGATTGTTACCTGAATGTTTAATGTGGAAAACCACACGAGAAGCAAGAGGGTATACCAAAATCAGGATTCAATGACTAACGTGTCAATGGCAAGTTTGTCTTCGTCGTTACCTTGAACATTGGCCAAGATGCGAGATAAACGTTTTGTGTGGATCAAATTTGTTGTCAGCAGACGGTATGCAGACACGAAAACTGGTATTAAGAAAGTGTAAAACTGTCATTAGAAAGTGAACTACAAAAACATAATACATCTCCCACCATGACTTGTTCTGGTCATGAGAAACTTCAATCAGGATGGGGAGCCTTGGATTCGAAACTTCTGGAACTTCCTAATGACTAAATAGTTAGGTTACTACGTTAGACTGACTGGACAGTCATTTTTGTTGTCAATTAAATGCAAAATGCTCCCCATCATAGATACGAGATGAGTTTTACTTTTCGTTCATGGTTGTTTCTCACAGCTTGTTTATAGATTCCTATTTTCCAATTATTTACTGGATATCTATATTAATTTACCAACTGAAAATTTCCGCAAGTTTTTATTTTTTGACTAGTCTAGTGGGTGAATTTGCATATGCAACCCAAGGAATACTAAGAATTATGCTCTCGTAACATAAATTCATTTCTCATATTTGTCTTCTCAAAACAACCTGACAACGGGTGTACGTCTACATTCACTACTCTTGGATAAACAGAACTGTATATCCTTTCAACTTACACCAGCTTGTAAAGTTAAACGTCCCACTAAAAATGGCCTGTACACACAGCACTTCCATCACATGGCATGAGCACGAAATGTGGAACGAAGAGAAAATAAAGCTTTCCTTCATTAGCTACCAATTAACTGCTCCTATCGAACATGACTACAAGTTTCAGATCATTTAACACACCTCGAGGGGGAAAAAAAAAGCCCTCTAAACTGCTGACTGAGTATATTGAACAAACAAATACAGAGCACAATACAAGCTATTGAAACCACCTTCAAGACATGAAAAGTATGGTATTCAGCAAACCTTTTCTTATTTGCGCAACTGTCTTACTCAGACTTGTATCAGAAGAATTTACACCAGATGTACAGACGGAAGGAAAAGCTGGAAAGCTAAATCATAGGGAGTCTTAAGAGTAGCTACTAGTACACCTATCTATCAGTGACTAGAGGTACCTTACCTACTTGCTGACACAAGGTTATTAAGCTATACCAACAAATTCCCGGTTGCATGAATGCTCGTTCTCTGTGCAAGTGGTCGCGGGTTTAAGTTCACTGAACAGATTGATTCGGAACCTCCTTTACCAATACTCTAAGCTCTGTCTTGACAAGTTCACCAGCTCGGTAATGACTTTAATACTAATTCAACCAATCATTCCGATAGAACTTTGTAGATCAGCACATCATCAATGGCCTTTACCTGTTTTCTAAACAATCTTTCTGTTGTGGAGTTAAATTTACTCAGGTTGGTACATGATGTAGGACATCTCTAGTTAATCATCATCCCGGCATTTGCTTCCTGCAAATAAAGTGGTACTCAAACCTTTCAACCAGGGCCCCCCGTCTCCCCTCTTGTCTTGAAAGCGCAAAGACCACTTAATGATCTTTTGCTACTACTGGTATAGCTTCAGGACATTGCCGGCCTTCCAAAATTAGCAGCTTTGACATAAGGGCAGTCCTGAAATTATAATTTCAGGAGGCCCGCCCTCACAAATCGCAAGCAGGAGTTTAAGGTCAAGTCACCTTGCTTTAATACCCTCATAATTTTAAGGCACTATATTTACTTAATATCAGTATCCTAAAGGACCTCGTAATGTTCTTTTTTTTTTTTGGGGGGGGGGGTACCCCCTACTATTTGGGGTTTTGAAGGTCCTTGAAAGATTACTTTTGGGGCGCACGCGCCACAATATCCACTACCACGATGAACCTTTGGTTACCAGTGGGTGGACTCTTTGGTTAACAGTCCGCCCCTGCTTTCCACGCGGCGCGTCTCCTCCTGCGCTGCTGTTCCGAATTTAGCTACGTACCTTCGACACAACACCACAGGAGATGAAGATTACAATACCTTAAATAACACTAATAACTAGCATGCTTTGTATGTGTGTGTGTTTTTTTCTTTTTTAAATTAAACTGTTTCAATCAAGAGCCACCGATATCAATGTCTGCTTTTATCAGTTATTTGATAAGATAACACCCAGACTTAATAGTCGCCTGACATCTGCTTATTGTGCACTAAAAGGAAAAAATAAACGAGGTCATTAAATTGGCGATAAGCAGCACAAAATGGCAACATCGCTTTAGAAACGCATCACACGCACCAGCTAGCATGTTATGCTAGCGTGACTTGCTATGGCCGATTTGACACTGCGAGCACAGGAAGTTGGGAATGGGTAACTGAATATCAAATGAGATTATAATACCACTGACCTTACCCTTCCCTTCAGTATCAACTCAACATGCTAATACTATTCTTCAATATGCAAATCGACAGTTTTTTTTTTCTGCTAATAACACTACACGCAGGCGAAATTTGCGAAGTGTTCCATTTATTGGAAGGGGAGACGATGATTTATGTGTACAATATTGTATGTTTCCGTGAATACTAAGAGTAAAAGTAGCCTACACGTAGTTGTGTTCACATTACGTAAGACGCACCAGTAAGTTTCATTGATCAGATAATTTTGAATATGCAATTCGCTACTATCATACGTTTTGAACGACGCTGACCAACATGAAACTTCAACTAAGTATTTAATCTAATCAAACACTTTTGGGGGAAGCTTATGAAAATGGCTGACATCAGTAACTGACTAGCTCAGTTTCTCGGTACTGCACTATTCACATAGGCCCTACTTTATTATTTGCACTCAACTTTGTGCTACCGGTACAGCAATCACCATAATGGCGTTCAAACCTCGTCCAGTAAATAAGAATATGTTTTAAAATTTGTACGCAAGTTCCAATGGTTGTATGTAACCTTTTTCAGCATTAATTTAATCTTGAAATGTAACTACGACTACGAGTTACGCTTTTATGTAGTTCCGCATAATTAAAATCAAACTTCACAAACACTTCGTAAACAAATGCCGAAGAACCTGATATCCACCGTTACTCTCTATACCAACACCAAATGTGGATTCGTAAGTACAGGCGAGAACAATAATCATGTATCAATACGAAGAACTTTTGTTTTGAATTTTAATTTTACTAATGACCCTTAAGCGTCTATGAATCAAGGCGGAATAGGATAAGGGAAAGGAAGCTGAAAGGAATCGACCAGGGTCTAACTTGAAGGTACCATCACAGCATTCGCCAGGTGTGCTGAGGAAAATTCTAAAAAATAAAAACTCACTTAGGACGATACGTAGCTGGTATTGAACCCAGACAATCTCAAACAAGAAGCTAGGACGCTCTCGATAAAGAAATGTATGACATGTATCAAATTTCGGGCCATATCTTTACCGGGTACATCTGTTGAAAGGCTGGTCTTAGTAGTGTGCAAATGTTCAAATGCATCGAAGAGATCTTCGATACGAAAGATAGTACAAGACATGTTTTTTGTTACGTTACTTTCTTTTCATGGTTATATACCTCCCCCCCCACCGTCCCACACACACACACGAACAAGTGGTTCTTACTCTTCCCCATCATTCCCGGTTTACCTGAACTTTCAAACGTTATCTAACAATCCTATTAGATATTCACATATGAGGTAGGTTGTTAATCGAATCAAAACTCATCCCACTGTACATCTCTGACAACTGGGTGATTACCTGCTTGCACAGTATTCATTGAAAACAAATCCTAAAAATTCAATCTGCTTCCTCTCCTAATTCCCTGTAAATATAGTGATTACCAGCACATCCTGCTCCAACCTGTTTCTCCAACGCTCTTTTCGATGAAGTTCTTTTCGTGTACGCAAGGTCAGCAGCATTCTCCATGTAACCACCAGATATGTACAGCAAAACATGCAACAAAAATTTTCGTACCTCAAGCATTAACACTGGACTACTATTAGAGTGGAAAAAAAATCAAGCCACCTTGCCCAACCTGATGATCAATAATTATTTTGGCTGATAAAAAACGCCACAAGGATCTATTAATTTATTTATTATTACAATAGCAACACTCATTAAATGCAATCAGTATATCTATGTTCCTTTCTATAAACAATCAAGGGTGTGTAACAGTACATGGACAAGATGGCTTCTTAAAAATAAACAACATATTTCTTCTTATAGCTAACCTTACTGTTCCCTTTAAAAATCCACACATAAATAAACCACGACACAGCGTACGCAATATCTTATCAAAGTGAATATCAGAACGCAATGACATTTCTCAACATTGTTGGATCGTTATGGCATTACTATATTACTTGACAAATAAAAGCCGTCACATAATTGAAAAGCATATATCGTTACAATACACATTCCGTCACCTGCTACACATTTTTAATGAATAAGAAAACACTGTGTAAACTTATCAAACAACATATGGCACAGCTGATAACACATATGTTCTCTTTGTCAGAAAACAATAGTATATTATCGCATCATTTCTACAGTACATACAGTAGAAATAGCAGGCAGTTTGAACTTCATAGGCCTATTCTGTTATTCACAGATGGAGTTTGGAACGCAGCTATGCACAATGCTTCCTGACAATGAAGATTGCATGATGACATTGCCTTCAATACGTATATTCGATAATGTGTCGCATGGAACTCAAAAGTCAAATGCTAATTTTCTAACGTGTCTCATCATGATAGTATATGTAAAAAAGTCATTCTTGGATTTATGTCCAAGTGAACCGTCACAAGAAATGTGTGGTTGGTTATCTATACTTCCTGGCTCATTGATACTTGAATGCACCCAATTCAGACATTGGTCAGAAGTTACTGCCGATCCTCGGCTTTGATCCGAGGGTGAATCTGTGCTGAGACGTCGCATCCGATGTTACTTATTTTGCCTACTAAACGCAATATGTTTAACGGGATACACACATATAGGCGTTGACACATACTTTATTATTGTTTAACTGATTGCTTTGGATTCTGTATTTTGGAGGTACAATACTGGAAAAACCTTAGTCACGATAGGTGGCCGCTTGGATCACTCCCAGGACCTTCCGATTGCTACAACAACACTCTACCATGTATGTTGATATTTGTAAAAAGGCATTTAAGCTACATAATGAAAAAAAAAAAAAAAGTTTCTAGCTTTGAACGAAACACTCACTCTATTTAACAAACATTACGTTGATTTTCTTAAATGTTAATCGTATCACGATTCGGGGATTTAATTTTCTATTTTACGCAAGGTTTTCAATCCTATAGAATATCTATTTTATGTTTACTGGGCGGCTTAATAATAGATCAGAATAAATGAGATTAATTAAGTCTGAGCTTGGTACACAATTGGTTTACAAAAATTACATTTAAAACCCGGCCACTTCTCTGGATAAGTTACAGGCAATAAATAACATCCCCTAAAGAAAATATTTTCCCGATGACTCACATCAACACTCCAAATACAATTCACCTAAATCAACTAACCTTGTCAGAATTGACTAAATACATCCTTACTTATTCACTAGTACACGAAAGCGGGAACTACATACTAACAAACATACTTTCTATATATAGCTATAAACTGCAAGGGGCAGAAAAACAATACCACTGACGCATATTTTTCTGACATGACGGCGTTTCTGATATTGAAATGGATTTTTATCTACGTGTTATCGTAACTTGAAGCACGAGAGAAGAGTATGGGGTGGGGGGTTGATCGATTTAGTATCCTATCACGCGGATCCCTTGAGGCACTGACTGTATGCACCACCATACGTGCTGAATAGCAATGAAATGGTAGAAAGGACAAACACGCACACACACACAAATTGCTCCCCCGTCCTCTCCCTCATTCCCCTCTGCAATGCCAGACCACACCCAGTTGAGGCATACGGTCATGCATGTTTATTGAGTAGCGAACTACTACTAGTAGTACTACAAACCGGCCAGAATTGTACTAACGATAAAAGAAAACAGCTTCACGTATTTACTGTTTCAATATATCGAACGCAGTTTCCGGGCTCAGAGTCGAAACTAAGGTCAATCCCACTGGTTTTCGATTTTCAAAAATTATGGGAAGACGAGGATAAGATTATGATTCAGGGAAGCAAGCACGACGCTAATGCCTTGGAACTATTCATATAGAGTTCCGTAACTACTAGCGTACAGTGGGAGAATAATACAAATTCCCAAACACCGTAATTTGTTATGATCGAATAGGGCCTATGGCAAGTAATGTAGATGTACCTATGGAGCAGTGTACGTTTTGCCTAAGATTTCATTCCTGGTTGTTGATTCCGAATATCACTCCAACCAAAAAAGAAGCTTTGTAAAAGAAGTATGTGAAAACTTACAAGCAACCACTACCGTTTCAGAATCCCCGATTCTTAATTTGTAACAAATCAAACACTGCTCTCCAGTATATTCATGACATTCCTGCTGCAAGAATAATGAACCGAACATGTCAGCAAAATCCAAGCCAGGAAACAATTGTTTTTATTTAAAAGCTTACTGAAACTCCTTCCCTCCGAGTTCTATCAACGGAGGACGTTAGTAACAAATCAATCTTAAACGTGACAATTTGTTAAATACATAAGAATCTGGGCTACTGATAAATCACGATAAAAGGGAGGCAAATGATATTAGAATTCGCCAATTGGACAATAAAGGTGCAAAGACCACCAATTTCAAAACTCCTAAATAAAATTAAGTTCTAATAAAATGGCGTCTCTTCATATTCCGTATCAAATGGTGGTGATTTTCCATGGTCTTTAACTGACTGGAGATAAAGCTCTTAATATGTGACCTGCGGTTTACAGTGGATTGCGAACCATCATGTTTGAAGTGTTCTTCACTAGGGACTCAACCGCTAGAAAACAAGACAAGCCCCGTGGTCCAATTGTTACATGGTCACGGACTTGAAACACGTTAGGGTCCTGCTGTGACCATGCTGACTAGGTTTTCCATGAAGCTCCTAAGCTGGAATGGTACATAAATTAAGACCTTGGCCGCTACGTACCAATCTTTCCCTCCCTCCGTACGAATGCCCTCTGATGCCTTTTTTTAAATGTCGAGTCCAAGGCATAGAAGAAAAAAATCCGTCACCGTTTCTGAACTTGAAATTTAATTTACCAGAAATCAACTTGACATAATCATTTATTACGCTTATGACAAATTACAAAAACCGGCAGCAGTCAACTATACTAACACCATGTTACCTTCGCCGTAACGATTTGCCTCTACTAAACTTGCTTCAGTCCTGCGTCGTTCAACCTATTAGCACCCACGCTGGTGCTAAATGTCGTGAAGTTGTATAAACAGTGCACATGGAATTAAGTTGCTTCAATGTATTCAGTATGTTAGCACTCAGCTGCGAAGTAACATCTCCCACGTCATACGCCGTTATCAACCGACAGGAGAATGACTGGAAGTTGCTAATAACAGCAACGCCACGGCTTAAATAGCTCAAGCAGACGCAAGTGTTAACAACAACAACAAAAAAAGAGTATAAAGACAAAACTATTACTTTTTTTAAAAAGCTAATTTACACTACTAAGAAAATTACGCAAAAAGTGAAGTTTGCTGTTATTCCACCCAGCAGCTTTATACATAAACTTTTAAAAATGGAATCAACTCTATACTACATGTTAAAAAAAAATAATGTCACAGCAGCGATACAATTTGTAATAGTCACTGCTACAACGCCCAGCCTCATAACTAAGGACATTTTAGTTTCTCTGTGATTACAATTTCCAGAGAAAAATAATGGGAAAGAAAGCTGTAGCCTCTCTACGCACCACCCCATTCTAACTGAGGGATGACGATAAACCATTGAAAAAATCCGTGGTCAATGTAAATCGAGTTCGAAGATTGAACCCCATAGCCTTGAAGTTACTCCTGTTCGCAAACGGTGTTCCGTTTCTGAGATACATTCAATATCCTCACCAGGAATCGAACAATGAACGCTCCGGTCAGCAGTCACCGAGCCAGGGTTCTCTTACTAGGCACCTACACATAAGCTCTATTTCATTCGAATAATAAACCTTTCCTTGTTGACTGACTTTCCATCAGATAACTTCTCACATATATACACATTAACAAGTAAACAGCCAATATTGGAAGCTGACATCAGCTTCCCTTTGTTGTTTACAAACATTATCAATCGTATGCATAATCAGGCCATTATGTTAAAAACTGGAAGAACAATTTCGTTGAAATCCGGCAAAACGCGACGCAAATTAAACTGTTTTAAAGCCTCGTTTCCAATGTAAATCATAGGATTTGAATTGGCTAGTCATGTGACAAGATGATGACACTTAAGAAGACCTATTAAGAGTACCAACCAACTTATCTCATGACTGTGCACTTGGCCTCAGTTGAATCACAAACTGACAATGCGTCACCATCTGACGGATCTGACCTGAATTAACTGCGACGGTCGTTCCAATCGCCACAACTAATTTTCTTGTTTCCCATCAAGTTTCCCATGACGTGACCCACTCACTCAAGTAGTCAGTACCTTTTTTCTCGCACCGCCATCTTTCCCCTCTGGTGAATCAGTTAATTTTAATGACCAGGAAGGAACAGAGCACAAAGAGGGCGGATCAATGGTCGCATACAGAGATATATTATTGCTGATGCAATCCAAGCTACGCGATAAATACCGTGTACTACTTCCTTAAGAGGAATCATCTTATAAGTGGTAGCTAAGAATAGCTTTTTTGGCAAAGAAACCATACTGCTTTGATCAGTGCCTCTTGATATTAGGATTAACAATTTATTTTAAATGATGTTTAACATCTCTCTGTTAGTTCCTTTTCCTTGAACAAATTATTCACCTGTTGACTTTTATTTCCTATTGGTTACCTTCCTTGATCCCCCCTCCCCCCAATATATACACCAAAATTGCTATTTACAATCATTCGTTTACTCTAGAAGCACAGTATCTCAATATAGGGCTACTATAAATGATTCATCGGCTTTCAAAATAATGTATTTTCGAAAGTATTATTACACATGCGATAATGATACAAGGAAAGAAGCGGAAACTCGCCAAGTTTTCATGTGGCAGCATAAGCGCAGTGAAGGAAGATGGCGACAATGCAGAAAAATACGAGTAGTTTGTGTGTGTTGGGAAAACTTGGCTCTGTTCGCACTCCTGATCTGTAGACGTGTTACTTCTTCCTTTAGACGTACGTTAAGAAATCGTTTTTACGTCTCACCACAGCCAAAATCATAAGTAGTGTGGTGAGACGTATATGTGATGGTCTCTACAGTGAAGGACGTATCAGTGCTGCTGTGATGGCCACTGACAATGGAGTGTTACAAAAGGTATGTAAAAACTTGACTACCGATTAGACGCGTGTCCTCATCCTCATTTACTGCATTGAACTGTACTCGTAGCCTTTAGATATCTTCGGCCCAGGTGAAGACACTTTCCCGGCATTTACTTGATACGAGTAAAAACTCTGGAAACCCCCCAGAATATCGCACCTCTGGATTCCAACTCAAGGCCTTTCGAATGAGAAGCCAATGCTCTATGAACTACGCTACGTCCGCTCGGACCTTACACTTGAACCCCCCAAATTATCCCCACACTATCATTCAGAATTCTTAATACACGAGCAACGCTTAAACGAAAGCTGTCAGGTAAATTAAGACTCAAATTCGGCACTATATATACATAGATAGAACAGTGCAATTTAGTTTTGTTCTTCAAATATACGAATCTGACATGACCTTCGCTTTGTCTAAGTCGTAACAAAACCAGTAGTTACTATTTTTGTACTGCGATACTACATAACGTATTAGGTAAGATGGAGGAAAGCACTAGTTTTCAAAGGAATCCAGCACCTTCCAGACAGCTGATTTATTTGTTAGAGGTTACTTAAGACTTACATAAATCGATTTATTGTATATCACAACTTGAAGCCCATGAAGATAATAACACGATTATACCAGGAATATATTCCAATTTCGGTTCTCAATATGCGCAGTGCCCTAAGACACGGACAAGGGGTAACCCTCATTCAGAATTAATTGCGATGTTTACATGTGAAATAATTATCATCACATGTTTAACTTCTCGGAAGCTAATTATCTAACAGAAATCGGGAAATTGCAATCCTGTACATTACAACTACTTCACAAATTGGACATGACAATCTTTGATTACTTACTCACATTGCGCAACATTTCGCTACGGAAAAAGGCAAGCACATGTTCTCTAACTCTCAACAATTATACGTGCATACAAATCGAAACCAACAACAGTAATTTATGACTGGCTATTTATGTATTATCAAATAAATACTCGCTCTTCTCATAACTTCCGCTTTTGGTAGAAGTTACTGCCATAAGCTCTCTTCCACTCTTGAAAAAGAAACGGCGTGGTAACAAGTCCTTTTTTTTTTATTGGAGGGGGGAGGTAGACAAAGAAAGAAAGAAAGCAAAATGAAGTTATGTTTTTCTCCCTCCAAGGATAATAGTTTCTTCTTTGTTATAAAAGAACAGAAGAAGTATGAGTTAGCTCCATCCGGTCACGAAGTTGCTTCGATGACCTCCTCTCGCCTCTCTCTCATTATTCTGCAGATCTCGTAACATCCTCCAGGCAATGTGGTCTCAAACAAGGACTTTTTTGACTGCTTACAACACTCACTCACTACTATTTGTTTAGGTTGTCCTTTCTTTTTAACTTTTTTCAAAATACAGTTAGTACTATATAACCACAAACGTTACAACCTTTTTACTATTAAAGGGGGAAATTCTAACTCCACAGAAGCAGGAAACTTTACTGGGGAAACAGCCGCACCTCTCGTGCATATTAAAATTTTTCACTCTGTGAAGCTGTTTTGCACAATCAGATAATCAATGTACCTATTAAGCTCTATGAGAAGCGCGATATACTTAATTAGAATTAGAATGGTCGGATTTTGCCATCACCTTTTTAATTTCCATTCCCAAGATAAAACCTGTGTTCCACACTCACACTGGCCTATTATTACTCAAGTGCTCTAACGTTCCTCTCCTCTTTCGGGGTCAGGGTTTCCACTCGGGGTCCACGATTTGTGCGGTTTCGTGGGGTGTCGTAAGTAAGTAGAAGTTGTAATTGACGTATATGTCTGTATTTGTACATTATAAATTTAATTACAATTGCATTACCATACAACTTGTCAGAAAGTTTTAATGCACAGGTATAAGGTGCTCCTTAGAAAAACAAATATTATTGTGTCCTGATTCCTGAAATGTCTAGAGTAAATGGTGGTAGCCCTATTCGGGGTACGAATTTGAACTTACTTATGGCCTTTAGGTATCAATTGAGGCCTGGACAGGGTAGGGGAAAGAATGCTGGAACGAGTCGCTCAGAGACTAAATTGCCTGGTGTGACTGAGGAAAAATCTCACTGGGATCGAACTCAGGAACTTCGAACGCAGATCAACGCTCCAACTTAACTGTAGTCGATCGAGTCGGGGTACGAAATGCTTGCCATATTATATCGTGTAGATATCCAAGCAAATATTACTTTAGACAAATCGGACCCATTCCCTTTCTACGCTAAAGCATCTCTAATCTGTTTACACCAGAAATTCTCCGAGGATTTTCAGTTTGGTTGTAAAGGCAAAGTTGGGGGCGTGCTCGGCAATTTGGAGGGGTGACACCCCTTGCGGGTTCCGGCACAACACATACACTATTTATTTCCTTGTAACTTCTTACATTTGGCGCAGTAAGACAGTAAATTTGTTTCCAATGGTTTAACTGAACACCCCGTATTAATTCAGTCTAATTTATTAATTTTTACCACAAACTTGAGGATAATCATTTACAACTTTAAGTATGCTATAACCCCGTAAAATCACCAAACTTATAATTTACAGCTACGAAAAAAAAAAAGCACCAAAAGCAGACAAGACAGTTCAAGTAATATGTACCTCGTCCTATATTAGCACAAAACCTTCCAACCATTAAACACACACACACACATGTAGCAACAGTAAAAAGTTGTTGCTGGCGCAAGGATAATAACTACTTTGCCTTGCAGATATGTTTTTTTTACAGCAACGGCTTTTGAGTGAAACCACCGACTATAAACTTGGCATTTAATACGAGTCTTGAGAAAAATTACATCCTTGTGAAACACAGTCCACTTTTTCTGCTTATGTTTAAGATTTCCTGCTTATGCAACGTAATTATTACTTGTTTTACGACTCCTCAAAAGGAAAGGAAAGAAAAAGGGTAGGTACAAACACACAAAATAGACCGACATGTACATCGCTGCCCTTCAGATAGTTTTCTGGAGGGTGATAACAAAATAATAATATTTCTTAGAATGGATACAGAACAGGGGAACTTAACCTACAATTAGTTAACTATTCTATCATAAATGAGTTACTCAATGTACTTCCATAAAAAGACAAATCCTGCAAAAGCCATAGCTTAAGGGTAGCTCCGAACACGAACATCGGAGGAGAGCAGAGTGAAACAAAGCGTATGTGCGTAAGGTGGCGCACCTTTACTTCGCTCTGCCCTACTCTGATTTACTATTTGGTGTGCTGGTGCCCTAATGGTGAAGGTCGCGATGAGCATGTGAAAAGTAGCGTAAGTTCGAATCCTTCTCGTGTAAGTAAATCTTCTATTTCCACGGTTACTCCCGTCACGGATCTAATACCAGTTGCAAACATTTGAGTGGTGCCATTTTGATGTAAATTTGATTCTTTAAAGTGGAAGGGGGCGCAAGACGTTAATGACTGTCCCGGGTGCAGTATTTTGTAGAACCGGTGCTGCTCCCTTGTCTCGAATATCAGGTTGGTACCCGAAATAGGGACCACGGTCGATCGTTACCATTCCCAACTCTTTCACCGAATACGAGTCAGCTTAGGGATACCATCCTTTGATTCCATTATGTAATGGATTTAGGTTATATGCATAAACCTCTTCAGTTCAATAAAGCACATTTTAAAAACTAACAGATACCTCAATGATTGTCTAAAAAAACCGTTACAATATTTATAATTAAAACGGGTAGTAGCTAGAATCCAGGATCCCGATATAAGGTCTGAGTGTAGTAAAAGACAGTTATGTTCTTCCAGGTCCACAACGGGTATATTAAAGGCTTAACCACTAATGAACTGCTTCTGATTGAACTGGGCAAGTTAAAAATCGGCTCACACGAACGACTGGCCTGTAAACTGACACCAACTGGCCAGATTTGTTGTTGTTGTTTTGAAGCTGACACTATATCCAGTACTGGGTTAAGCGCCCTCTACAAAGATATTCTCCCTCTCACTACTTACGACAAAGCAAAATGCTGGCGTGCAGAAGTGCTAGAATGAAGGAAGAATCCTTTCGTACGATTAATTACCAATCTAAATGTGAAATAACGAAAGCGAGACAGAGACAGGTTTTGAGTAGCCCTTCTCCTCAGGGTATGCAGCAACTTGCTCGCAAGTTGTTCTACCTCCTTCCAGAGTTATAGCTATAATATAATTATACTACTACCTGAGAATTATTTCCCACCCCGCAACTCCGCCTTCCAAAATTCCAAGAAAGGAAACTTGTAGGAGGAAACATTCAGTACTAATTAACATGAATTTTCTTGTTCTACACTTTTCTTATTTCCAGAACCGGAGATGTTCTTTGGAAGTCACTGCCTCTGTTCCTGGAATATGCGTTTTATACTCTTCTGCCTCCTCTTCAAGCGAGAAAAGTAAGAATTTCAAAGAAGGCTTCATACATAAACACATACACAAATTAAGTTATCACAACCGCTATTTCTCGACTGGGGAAACCAAACCAACCAACCAATAATTCGGTGAGTCGTGTTTGTGTCTTCCTCCAAGGACTTCGCCACGCATTCTTCAAAAGGGAATTCTGTTTTAATGTGACCAAATTTTAACACAGTTTTTTCCAGTTTGGTCAAATTTACGTATTCCCTGTTACATTCACTGATTAACTCTTTATATAACAAAGACATCAGAATGTGGCAAAAACCACTGATAATGAATCAACAGCATTTAATGTTTCTCCACTTCCACAATTCAAATCCGAATCCCATTATTACGGCATATGGGACACATCTCCACAACGCTCGTAAAACGAGATTCAACGTAACCGCCTTTGAAGAAAACACACTGTTAATA
>JAGDQP010036009.1:0-17973 GCA_022664845.1 Lepisma saccharinum | reverse complement strand
CTTCTGTCCGTGATTGTTCTCCTTATTTAGTGTTTCCTGCGTTAATTGTTCCTTCTACATGAGATACTATTGCTTCTTGTCAGGGAATTTTTGAAAGCGGTTTGTCAGAATGGAAACTGTTACCTTAGGTTAGCTTTGCGGGACCTCAGACTACCAAGAGACAGAGCGATTTTGCTGAATACACAGTTAAGATATAATATCGTTAATGAACTTAACTGGTTAAGATATCACTGACTCTATAATAGCTAGATTGATAGTGAAGCACACGATTCACATTCCAGGGATCGCAAACCGCACGATACTCTGTATAGTCGCAACTTGCTCCTGATTATACATGCTTCCGTTCTTGAAGAATTTGAAGAGTACTTCTAGATTCCTTTGTTGGCACTAATTCATTTAGTTTACCAATGAAAAATCCTGTATTTATGTTTACACAACATGCAAGTAATAATAACAATAATAATAAATAATTTCCTACACACTAGTAATGTTACAAAAATAGCTAGTTCTATGTCGAAAAAATATGTACTGGCAGTAATTGAGCAATTCGCAAATGCGGGATTTTTGGAAATCAATACACACTGGCAACGCTGCTTGCTTGCCGCCATACGTTTATCGTTACGATAACTTTGTAGGCACATCACATTTGTTGTCATTAGGGAAAATTTTCGAGTTACGGAGGTAACTAGATATCTCTGGCATCGGTGGCGTGAGAGGGGCTAGTGGTGCCCCTGCCAGTCACCGACACAAGTGAATCGCTTAATCAATGAAGCACATCAATGGTGGTCGGTGACGTAACTGCAATGCCGTCTCAGAGCTTGACAAGCATGACTCTTCAGATTCTAAGAAGCCATTTTTACGTATAGGTTACGGCGAGTGAGCAAAAAAATATCTGCCTTGGCAACTGAGCTTTCCCGAGGGGCTCCAAATAACGGAAAATTAGATTTTCGGCCAACAGTAGCAGAGTGAGTTCACGATGTTATCGTGAACGGGCATCAATCAAGTTGACTTGCTCCCGGCCTCAGATTAACTTACGCCGCCACTGATCTATGGAGCTCTGCAATAGTTGGGAACTGATAGTAGGTTTACAATTTATTTGGAGTTCTGAGCGTTGGCATTATATCTTTTTAAACTACGTATTTGTTGCTGAAAGAAAATGAAAAATATGTTTCCAGATTCAGCAAAATAGATAAATAACAGCTCTTTGCCTAGAACTGGTAAAATATTTTCGCGAACCTGCAATTGAAAATCGCTTGCTTAAGACAGGCATATATCTAGAAGATGGTTTCACGCAGAACCAACGCCTTCACAATAAGGACCCGAGGTCTGTATGTGTGTGAAATGTACGTAAAATGCATATAATTTTGCAAAAAATTATACTAATATTACTAAAAATATCCGAATTTCGGGGGAGGGAGTCCGGAACCACCCTCCACCCCTAAATAATCCCTGGCTTAAGTCGTTCGAAAATGCATCTACACGGACACATTTCTCAACATGTCAAATGTTGTGAACCGTTGCCTAAACTAATAGGCTAGATTACCATCACCCTGCATTCTAGAAATGTATATGAAATGATAGTTTTATTTTATTACTTTTCAAGAAGACTCTTTCTTTTAACCCAAGGTTTTGAAAAACGGTTTTCGCAAATCTGACAAGATAAAATATATACTGTTTTTATATTATAAGTTATTTAAAATTAAAACAATTTGTTAATATACGCCCTGATTACACACTTCAATTTGAAATACCGGTAGAAATAACTAGACAAATCATGTAGTTCATGTAGTTCATTCAATTACTAATAGAGGGCAGTGATTGTCACTAGTGAATTAGATGTTTTCTAAGTTCTTGAAAAAGTATCTCATTTGACATTTATTTATAACAGTTGGGGTTTACGGAACGGAAATTGAGTTACATTATTTAAAGAAATATGGTAATTTATTTTTAATACAATTGAACCTCATCTACGTCGTAAATAATTATGTCCTCATTAAATTAATCAAGTATTTAATTTGTTAGCAAAGCCTAGAATTAAAAATTCCCCTTGGTTTACAAAATAATTCCCTTGCGGGGGGAAAATAAGGGAACTTAACAACTTGCTGGGATTTTTGAACTAAGAATTTCTTCGACGCAAAATTTAATTTTATTGTATATTACCCTTGTTTGCCTATATATCAGGACAATATTTTTCACACAAATACGTTACGCAATTCTGCTTATCACTGCAAGTCAGTGAATTTATACGACGCTTCAATATATTTATTTTTGAGAGAAGAAATCTCAGCTATAGACATGCGACAATCTTTATGTCCATAGCTGTACAAAACAGACCAATTTTCTTTATCGTAATCTATTTATTTGTTGTTTATTATAATTTTTATAAAACCCACTTGTTGGTCTCTTAAAAAAAACTCAGTTCTGATATGAATTATATGGCAACGTCGCGAACAGAGGCGGCGTTTGGGGGTGGCAACTGGGGCAACCGCCCCAGGCCCCGCGCTTAGGGAGACCCCGCGTTCCGAGTTGATATATTTCTTACTCAATGGTATAAAAGTTGATTTGTAAAAAAAAGTTTACAAATAAACTAGTTTGTATAGTTTCCATGCGAAATGGAAATGAATAAAGAAGCACTTGTAATTAGCAATGCAGTTTTTAAAATATATTGTACTTTCTTTAAATAAATTATGTCGGATTTTTTTTTCATAAGAAACCGTTGTTCAATAAAAAAGAGAATATTTAGTAATAATTTTAGGGTTAGGAATGAAAGGAAGAAGTGAGAGGAAGCATTTAGGGGGAAGTTGCTTACTGCTTTATCGGCTTGAGATGTAACATTTCGGCGCTCTGCGATTTTTACTTGTACTTTAGCCCCGCGGGATCATTATTGCCCTAGGCCCCGAGCTCACCTAACGCCACCTCTGGTCGCGAAATATCAGTATCCACTCTCCTGTTTTCAAATATTGATTTACAAGCTACATCAGTTTCTACAGTATACTAAAGTATACTAACCTATCAGGTTAGGTTTGACTTTTCTTTAGTATCGAAGATGGAACGATCAAACATTTCGTGTGCTTTCCTTAATAATGTTTAACACAGTAAAATTAGCTGCAATTAAGAAAAGATAAAAACTAAAATCACTGAAGATTCTAGCCAGAAATTTACTCAATCATGTCAAACTGATACTTAAGGTAAGAATCATTAATAAAGTACTCACACTCTTTGCCATCTTGTTCTTAACTGCTTCATATATTGCTTCTCTCCACCTAACCAAATCATCTACCATAACTGTAATATTTAAGCCTGGAACATCATCCCTGGTAATATCCTGTAGATATAATAGTAGTTAATTACTTATTGAGTAATTGCGGGTAGTATGATTGTATAACCTATTTCTTTATTTAAAAGTTTTTTTCTCTCATATGAATAGAATGTACGCTATCAAAAATCTTGCAAGACGTTTAATGTAATTTATCATTTGGCCAAGAGATACAACTAATATTCACGGTTAAACAGTTCGAAGCAATCTTCTATATTTAACCCGAAATATGTAACACACAATTGTCATATTTTTACAAAGAAAACTACAAAATATGACAATTTTGTTTCATATATTTCGGGTTATATATAAAAGAATACCTCGAACTTTTTTTATTCGTCAATACCATTGTATCCCCTTGGGTTCTGGAATCTACATTTAATTTGCTTTCATGAGTAAGACAGGTAAGTATAACCTCAACGCATAAAAAATCAGAGGAATAACCTGAGTAGTATGTTCAATATATCATATCTTGACCATTGCTTATCCTTTGTAAGAATAACATGGAAATTTTAACATACTTTCACATAATTCCTTCACTAGCGCATGCGCGAATACCTAACCTACTTTACCGCCAAATGAGTTAATTGTCATATCCATAATTAGAACTAAATAACGAGAAGTTAACAACTTTGATTTGAGTGCATTATTTTAAAGAAAAATGCTTTTTGAGCTTTGTTCATAACTGAAAGCAAATCAACTATTTCACTTCATTCACTTCGTTCTTGGTTTAATCTTCGAATAAAATCTTCAGACGTTGAGTTTAGATATTTAATTGATGGAAAGAAAGTACTAATTGATTAGATTTGTGGAAAAACTCAATTATGGTGTCTGTTGAATTCAGTAAGTGAATGCAAATATAAAACATTAAGTAAGTCTATGTGGTATTCGGTACATGATATTTCAGCTATGTTAAACTTAGGTTGCTATGAATAATGAACAATCGGTTGGGGTTGCATTATGGAAATATAATTGATATTAATTCAAGTTATTACATCTCGAATGATCGTACATGTACTGGTTAGAAGTCAGTTGTATGATTTAATGATGAGAGTATGCTATGAGTTATTGTTTAGGTTGCAATAATAGTAACATAACCTAACTAGAAATCAGTGGGCATCTAATAAGATTTATTTGTATGTTAATTGAATTGAATCATACTCGGCACGTTCGTTGTTTTGAGAATAAATGAATACTTTATCAATTAAAGATTATGATTAAGTATTTCTTGAATAGATCCGACACAAATATATTCTATAAAATTACAATTAGCGATCGAGGTCATACTTTACATACTCACGTTGTGAAAGAATAAAGGAACTACTTAGTCAGTTTAAGATATCAACGCTTCAGTATTTGTCAGTTTTGCTAATTTCATGGTAAAACACATATGTAGCATGGCTTCTAATGCTATAGTGTTCTCTGCATTTGGTGCTCGCAAAGATAGGATTGCGCTATACTTAGAACGTTTTAACTGTCACTGCAAAGTAATTGGAGTTGATGAGCCTAGAAAGGTAGATTTATTACTAGCCTTCATAGACAGTGATGCTTAGGAGAAATTAAAAATTGGAATTAGTCCTCAACGTATATCGGATTTGTCATTTACGCAATTACAGAATGTATTACGCACGTTGTGTAAAGCGAAATGTTAACGTTGTTAATATAAGGAGAGAAGTACACAGTTATTTTCAAAAATCGAAAGAATGGATCAATAAGACAAAACGAAACATATCTTCGTTAGCAATGCAGGTAAAACAAAATAGAATAGATAAATTTGCAAAATTTTAGTCTGAAGTAAAGACATACATATTTAGAAAAAATAAGTATGCAGATACATCAAGTATTGCTAACATAGTACTGGTGGATCCTACACCGTATTTAAAGAAAATACAAATAAATGATGTGGAAGTAACAGGTGAACTGGATTCAGGAGCCTGTACCAACGTAATTTCTAAGAGTACATATAGGAGGAATTCTAAAAATTGAATAGTACAAAAACAGATCGTCAGCTTTGGGCAGCAAATGGTGAAAATTTAATGATATTGGGATTAGTTGATTTAAAGGTTACATTGGAAAACAGAAAAGAAACATTACAATTCTTTGTGGTACAGGACAATACCAAGTATGCAATATTGAGCAGAACAGGCTTTAATGCGTTGTGGCTAAGTTGGAGAAATATATTTCAGTCTGGTTGTGAGAAAACAATAAATAATAATTTATTGGAAATTAGCGATAGCTCTAATAAAAGGTGAATTAATTACGAAATATAAAGATGTCTTTGATAATGATGTTCAATTGCTTCTAAGCAATTATAAAGTACAAGTTAAATGATACACTAATTTTCAGAAAAGCTTATAGGGTGCCTTGTAGCGTAGATGAAAAGGTAAAAAGGGCTTATGAAAAGTACAGCAAAGATATATTACAGCCAATTACATATTCCGAATGGACTACGCCCATAGAAACTGTACCTAAAAAGCAACCACATTGTAAATTTTCGTTTTGATGATGGGAACATACGGTACGCAAGTTCCCTAAGATAACTTTCACGTGTCATATCTTTGATGTGGATACGCAGAATGCGTCCTATAATTTGCATAAATTTTAGCCAAATCGCTTTCTTATGATTTCACTCAATAAGCTTATGTGTATAATATCTTTTTGTTTACCCTTGCTTCAGACCTCATAATCTCTCATGCCTTTTTTGTATAAATTGCTGCCATAATATTCTAGATTGTAAATTTGTACAAAATATGATGATATAGCACAGAATTAAATTTTAAAACGGCAACATTTTGACAAATTAAGAACCAAGATTCCTTTTCTCTATGTACTTTTCGTTTTGGTTGTTTTTTTTTCACGTACAAAATAATATCGATAAAAGTCTTTGATTGTATATGACTCCATGGGAAGTGCACTAATTACCGTTTAAGCAAAATTCAATAACTCAGTAGCAAAAACTTCATAGGTCACCTGATAGATCGTATATCTATGGGGGCAATATTATCTATTTGTCGGATGACTAAGAGTAAAGCGTCATACGACAGTGATTCTGTAAAATTACAAAAAAAACTTGTATTAATCGATGGTATAATAATGCTTGTGCCTGAGTTTGAACATTTTCAAATTTATATCTCCGTCTTCTATTTTTTTATAAAGTACATTGCGGGGTGTACAAAGTAATTGATTGTACCAGAGAAAATACCAAATATACTTATGTATTATTGCCCTTTTTTTTTAGAAAGAGGAAAGAGTTGTAAATGATAATACATTTTACTAAATACGAAAATATTTAGAAATTTCGCTCTATCTAATAGACGTCACGCATTTATTATAAGTTTGTGTGTCTATAACAATAGATTTGTAATAGTCGCGTTTCCACATTTTCAATAGTACTTACAAAATCCCGGTGCCATTCCACCCCTAAGATGTTAAGAAATTGGCATTTAATTTATCTGGTAAAGCGTCTTATCATTTCTGTTAGTTTTTAAATTCAGTGCCTCAGTTTTCTGTGGGTTCATTCTTATTCCAGACGTATTTTCCAATATAGTTACATAATGAAAAATATCCTGTATTTCTTGATTTGTTTGGGCTAGAAATGTCACGTCATCGGCGCCATGCATTTTAAAGGTCTTTGTATTAATGTTATACCACTAAACCTACTAAGAATAGCAGTAACAAAAGGTACCAGTGGACAGACTTTAGAAGATTGGCACGATATAGCACCCTTGTAACATTCCAATATGGATTTTTATTTGAGGTACTAAGACTCCATTAATAGATAATTTAACATAACGATTATTGTAGACCCATGTCATAATATTTTTGAATCGCTGTGGAAAGTTCATATATTTAAGAACAGTAAATAAAAAAGAGTGTCTATCACTATCTTACGAGGGGGGACCTAAAAGAACCCGGAATCGTTCTCTGATGGCCGGATCCGTTGTAGTACACGCTTCCGCCGCTAGCTCCCTCTTGCTGGGATCCTTTTGCATCAGTATGCCGACCAGCGTTGTTGAGTGAAGTCGTGGTGCCATGTAATAAATATTTTTGTTAAGCTCCTCTCGCTTGTTCGGCGACTTTCGTGATGACTGAAAACTGGAAGCAACGCGTGGGGCTATGATATTCTGTTTTCTGTTGAGGAAACAGCTGTAATGCTTGAAACGGCTTACAAGGAAGGTGCTCTGGGAAAATCAAAACTTTACGAGTGCTTTTCTCCTCTTCGAGGCCACTTCAAGACCAACCTCACTCAGGGCGACCCTCAACCTCCCAAACGGATGAAAACCGCCAGAACTGGTGGACTGATTATGGAAGACCGTCGCAGAATTATTGACGAACTTGTTGATTTGTTTGGTGCGCCCTGGAGTTCCTACCAACGGACTTTGAGGAAGAAACTGCAAGTCAAAAAGAATTACAGCAGAACTCGGGCCTCAGCAGCAGACAAAACCTTGATTGTGAAACAATTTTCAACGGAAAACAACTTGATCCAGCTTTTGGACCCGCCATATTCACTCGAACTTGCTCCGAGTGACTTTGTTTTATTCACACAAATGAAAAAAAAAAAAATCCTCGAAAGACAACTTTTTGCAGATGTGGAAGAGGTGAAGAAAAATTCAAGGGAGCCATTGAAAGGTATCACTTGGCAAGAGTTTCACGACTGCTTTGAAAGTGGAAAACATATTTAGACCGGTGCTTTTCATCAAATAGACAGTACTTTGAAAGCGATTCAAGTTGTAACACCCAAACATAAATACACACAATTTTATTACAAAATTCCTTTTTCTTTTGGGTATCCCCTCGTATTCTCTTGTAAAATTGATCTTTAACAGGAATAGAGGTAAAAGAATTCCCCCTTCCTGTGAATACAGTAAAACATCCCGTAAATTCATTAGGTGACATAAATAGGAATAGTGCCTTGATGTCCACTTTGGTAGGGCTGTAATATTTTTTTTGTAAGTAATTAGCAACATCTCAAAAAAGATTTCGTGTCGCAATTTTGCATCTGTATGAGTCAACAATTATCTACCGAAGCAATTTGGTTATTTTTTCTAAAAGTATTCCAATAGATGTGAAAAAATCTGTGTCACCCTGAGGTGTATTCCAAATAGCATTAAAAACCAACAATAAAGTGGATGCAACTTTTTCTTTATTTTTTTCATCTATTGGCTATTAAGACCATCTTCTCCACCCACTGACATTGAGTTAAGCTTATTTATAGCTTATTCAATGTCTTGTACTGTGAAGGGTGCTTGCAAAAAGTCTCCAACTTCCAGTGAGAGAGTGGGCAAAAATTGCAATCCAAACTAAGTAGGTAAGTCAACTTCATATTTTGAAACATTTTGAAATAAAGCAAGGTATTTAATTTCCTTGGTTAATTTCCTGACCTCCCATAATTTGGTTATTTTCGTTTCTAAAAGACATAATGATTTTTTTTCTTTCCGTTTACGATCTTCTATAATATTAGATAAATTGATGGTTTCCAAAATACCGAATTTAGTAAGTTGATTGCGCTTTTTAAGGCCTGTCATGCAATATCCTTGCAGTATTTTAATATGACCTTGGATTTTCCGCACTATTTTCAACCATTAAACATTTTGCATTGCACTCTGATTACATTCTGGTAAAAAATCCATATAGTAGTTTAACATTTTCCCTTTATTATTGTAGTGTGTGAACGTGAAAGTTTGCGAAGAACGCGAAAGGAACCCATTGCGAAATCATCTTTTAATTTTTTCCCCCAAGTACGGAGTAAAGAGTGGGAAGTTCCACAATATTTATCAGTTTCTCTCCACAAATCATTATTAAGTAATTGAAAGTTGTCATCGGTTAGAAAATCCGAGAATTTAAACGCCATGAATAATTTTGACGCTAAAATAAATGAGTAGATGTTTGAAAATCCAAGATTAAAGATGTATGGTCTGAAATTCCTAATTTTATATCTTTCACAGAAACTAACCGTGGTATCATATTCGGACTAACCAAAAATGTAATCTAATTTGCTTTCGCAAAGTTTGGTCACGTAGGTGTAGAGCATTTTGTTTGGGTTTAAATGTTTCAAAACATCGCATAGTTTAAAGAAAGGTTTGCATTATCTGAAGAAAATTATTACTATAATTATTTTACGATGTGGAAGCTGGTCTTTTGTAAATTGAATTAAAGTATCCAACTATAACCAGGTTTTCGATTTTCACTGCTTACAAATGGCAAGCTAATTCAAGGAAGACCTGGTTTCTCCCTTGTGCCTCCGCTGTTCCGCTATTCATTAAACAATTACAATATATAGACCATCTAAATTTATATAATAAATATGCGGCCATTTGGGGTTTTCAAAACCTCAACATAATCAATGTCATTTCTTACCGCAAAACTAGCAACGCACTTTGTCTGCCACATTATATTTTTTATATAAGTATAATTATTCAGTTGTAAGTTTTGGTAACTAATTTCTTGCAAAGCAAGTACATGTATCACGTTTTCTCTAACAAAATTATATAGAATTTTACATGATATATCAATCAATCCTTTACATATATTGAAAGTGGCGACTTTGAAATTATATATATCTTTTTGCTTAACTATCTTGTGTAAATAATAAAGTTCTTGACCTAATTGGAATACTAAGTTCCAAATCTGAAGCATTATAAAGCAATAGACGGTCATCTTGTTTTTTTTCTGTACTTATTGACAAAAAAAATATATTCATGGTTATATAATAATACTCTGTCTATCCCCCAAAACACAAGGATGTTATGAAAATAAAACGTTCGTAAGTCTTCATTTATATTAGTAGCCTCAAATAACCAAATCCTTGAAGAGAGGACACACCCTCAACCTTCTGCCGCACATCACAAAGGTAATGCTAGATGCTAGCTGTTTGTTAAAAGTCAAAGAAGGGTTACTCACCTTATGTCTTTTATATCGAGTGAAACGATAGAATCGCCCCCTCCCTCTTCCTTCGTAGAAAATACTTCTACTTTATCTTGTACTCTTGCACTCACTCCCCCCTTCTACAATGTACTTGACAAACAAGGAATTTCTTCTATTTCTAAACAATTAGTGCGGTCGATTTCACTATCAGAAAGATCCTCTTCCATAGAGAAAGCATCAAAACCACCAGAAAGTTCGTTCACCTGTACACCGCTATCAGCTGTAGCTGCCGTCGTTGTAGTTTCTTGTTCATTCTCACTCAAGCCCTCCGGCTCCTGCTGAGCCAAATGGAAAACAGTAGTTCTGTTAACTGCAACTTCTTCTTTTTGCAAACTTTGTAACACTGTAAGAAAATCTGTAGAATTTAGTTCTAAAGCCGGATACTTTGCTGTTTCGTTCAATGGATACGTGATAGACTGTGCCAGATTTTGCTGAATAGCGTTGTCTATCGGGAACACCTGTAGGTTGAATTGATTTATGCGTATCTACAGCGGTGGAACACGATTTAGTTTCGGGAAGAAAACCTGGCTCTTTCCGTTATAACCTCATATCGAAGATTTTTGTATGCTAATTGTTTTACAGCAGATACCGTACCATACACTGTGGAATAGTCTTCTTTAACCTGGTCGGGAAGTTCTATAGGAACCGTTGCAATTATAAAGCTTGGTTCTACAGAATATTCTAATTCAATAGGTAAATTATGCCGAACACCATTCTCGATGTATAAAACTTCATGTTGACACTCCCGTAATACTCTTTCAACCACTTCAATACTCTTGCATTTTATAAACGACCTTTTCAGGTAATTGCATAATTCTATTGCCTGTATTTCGTTAGCTTCTAAACGAAGACATTAGTGTATCATGTCCTGTATACTATATAGCTGCGTCATTTGGACGGCTAGGAAAACCACTAAAGTCTACTTTTAAAGTATTTTGGCTAAAATATTAATTTCTATTTCTAGTCATCTATTAAATACCACAATCAAAATTTAATAGATAAAAAGCACTAAAGGTGTGTGGGCGGCCAATAATGCCCCCAACACTCCACACTAACAGCTCGTTAAACACGAGCAAGCGGAGAGAGAACCTGTCCGCTAGCCAACCACTCACGAACTGTGTCATCTAGCAAGTCACCTTGAGAGCCACTACTCTTTTACGGTATCTGTAGTAAAAGGCAGCCCTTAACGCAGTCGCCAAAAGTTAAGACCCGTCGTTTTACCATCATGCAAAAATAAAGAATACATTCCTTCTTTCTTTGTTACGTGCATTTTTTCTTCTTTACTACTTTGACCATCTCTGCACTATTAAATTTGGATTTCTCAATAAGTATAAAATATCGTCTTAGAAAAAGGCATATAACACTAAATCTATGCACGGTTGAAAACACTTCATATTAACGCAGTATAAACGAAATTAAATGTTCATTGAAATACAGTTTAAAATTCAATATATTTTCAACATGAAAATGAGAAGATGAGAAACGTAGTTAATTTTATTCTATTCTATTCTAAGCATAATTTTTGTGCAGTTAACTTGGAAATAGCACATATGAAGCGTAATCTAGGACACTGTTCAATATAATAGTTAAATAACACATCACATAAACGTTCTAGCGACGAAATCAAATTTTTCCTTGGAAAGTAATTAAAATTCAACGTGTTTTCAACATGCAAAAGAGGACACAAAATAATGGTTAATGGAAGAATCCTATGAAACAAAATCTATACCATAGATGAAAATAATAGTTGAATCCACGTCGAACTAACATCTTATTAACAATATCAAATCTTTGTTCAAATATCATACAAAATTAAACGTACCTTTTACAACGAATAACGGTTAATCAACGAAATAAACCAAAAATCAACGTTCAAAACACGTTTGTGTGCTGCTGGGGAAGGTTGGTTTCAACCAATTGGGGCAACTGCTCCGCTGGACAGTATGTTTTTGGATACCCTGTAAAAGAAGTATACTTTCTACGGTGTATCAACGACAAAACAGAAGTGATGATTGATGAAGTACTGAAACAGAAGTGCTCTGACTCCTTGATTCAGTGAACAGCGCACACTTCACACCAGCAATAGTGAAGCACGCAGGTTCGAACCACGCTACTGGTCATTTCGTCAGCGAAATTTTGCAATGTTTTCCTTCGCTTCGCGAGACGAATACTGAAATGGTACTACAACTAAGACCTGGCAGCCACTTTTCTGATCCCTTTAACAGGAAGGAACACACCATCTCTGGAACATGTCATGGGCGTAGTTCATAGCTGTCCGTTGTGTTCCTACCACAAATTTGAGATAGCACAGAAAAAGATTAGAGCAGAGTTTTGAACTCACTAAGTAACTGGTTCATACCTTCATTGTTGTGTTATCTTGTCTTCCTCCATACAGACCTTCCCAATCTTTATCCTTATCAGACTCAGCAACCTGCCTTTCAATTTTAGCAAAATATCCTTCAAGCAGAGGCTCACTTTCAAAGTTCGCATATGGAACTACCAGATCAAGTTTGTTCACTATCCTCTCGAAATTGTACCTGGAAATTATTAATTCAGCTAAGTTATTTATATAATACACGAACAGTGATATCAGTAAATTTAATAATCGTCGAAAATAGTCTACTAAACGTTATAATAATTACATTTCCGGATGTAGGCGACATTAATTTTGCAATGTTAAGTTTCAACATTTTTCGTAAAAAGGAAGGCTTAAGTCGTTTGCAACAAGATGACGCATGTATGCGATAGAGTGATATTTTATTTACTGAACTGAATACAAATGAAGTGTGGAGGAAGAATAGTGAACAGTTGGAACTATCATCAGGAACATGTTCTACTTCAAAGCAACAGAAACTGGAAAAGCGACAGGCATTGGCTTTATAATCAATAAAGACCTGACGACACGGATCACAGAAATTGAAGAAATTTCAAATAGAATCGCACGAGTAGTAATAAAGACAAACAAGAGATACAGTATGGAAATTATATATGTGTATGCTCCATGAACATCACATCCGGAGGAGAAAATCGAAGACCTATACGCGATACAGAAAATTTTGGATAGTAGCAAATCGCATTACAAAATTGTAATGGGAAACTTCAATGCGAAAGTAGGAACTAAGCAGAGCAGTGACACGAAAGTGATAAACTTTGGATTTAGCAAAAGAAACAATAGTGGAGAGAAGTTAGTGAAATTATCAGAAGCCAACAGACTGTTCATTTCCAATACTTTTTTCAAGAAACCGCCCCAGAGAAAGTGGACATGGAAAGGCCCAAATGAGACTAAAAACGAAATAGACCACGTTTTATGAAATAGCAGGGAAATTCGGCAAGATGTATCTGTTCTGAACAGTTCCACAACCTCGAGTGATCATAGGATGGTAACATGTAAGCTGAAACTAAATACTAGACTTGTGAGAAAGAAGCTTATCAGAGGAAAAACGCTACTCTTAGATCTGGAAAATCTAGGGAAGCACAGACAGACATTCGAGGTAAACAACAGATTCAGCGCCTTGGAAGAGTTAGCAGATAAAAAGACATCAATAGCAGAAATGAAATATTGACTGAGATAATAAGAGAAACAACCAAGGAAATGGCAGGCAACAAGAAGAAAACAGAGAGCAACACCTCAGCAGAAACTAAACTTTTGATGAAGAAGAGAAGGGAAATGAAAAGGGAGGAAAATTACATAAAGGGGATTGAGTACATAGAACTAAATAAAATCATAAGGAAGAAAATAAGATAGAATGTACGAAGATAAAACGAGCATCTTGTTAGAAGTACAATCGAGGGAAACAAGAGCTTGAAGAAAACTAAACAGCAGCTAATGATAGGGAAAAAGCAAATAATTGCGGTTAAGAGACCAGATGGGACCGTAACAGGAAATACGGAAGAAATTATAAAAATATTTGAAAATTTCTATAGAGAATTGTACTTCTCCGAAGAAGAACTAGGAAATGAAAATTCAGAAGAAAATTATGTAAATGTCCCAGATGTTATGAAAAAAGAAGTGGATAAAGTACTTTGTGAGATGAAGAACGGAAGATCGCTCAGACGATGGACTCATAGCAGATATGTTTAAATGAGAAGATGAAAAGATGAAAGAGGAACTCGCCAAATTATTCTCAATGTACCTGAAGAATAGAGAAATTGCCTCAACTTAGAATAATGCTGTTATAATTTTGTACAAGAAAGAGGACAAAGAACGCGTCAATAACTATAGACCAATTAATTTACTGTCAGTTATCTGCAAAATATTCACCAAAGTTATTTTTAATCATATTGAACGAGACTTGGATTGTAACCAGGGTAGGGAACAAGCCGGATTTCGTTGTAGATTTAGCACAATGGGCCACATACAAACATTGAATGAAGTTATGAAAAGAATATGAACTACCTCTATGTCTGATATTCATAGATTTTGAAAAAGCTTTCGATTCGGTCTCCTTGGCAACAGTACTTAAATTTCTCATGCGATGCTCCGTTTAACACCACTGCCATCTTTCGACTCTACTTCAAAACAAAACGAATTGCGGTAGGTGGCAGACTTGTAAACATGGTGAAATTGCCGTCATCCAACTTACATCAGTCAGGAAAGTTACCCAATTTAGTGTTTCAGAGCGATTCACACAGACATTACTTACGCTGAAAAACAGTCTTTTCTATATTATTAAATTTGTGACATTTTAACCAGTTGTGATTGTGTGTGTGCAGTGAATAAAAAGATTGATCATCAATAAGAAACACCTACAAGAAATGTTGCCAGAGTTTAAAAACACGACGAGGGCATATTCCAGCACAAAACATATTTATGTAACTGATTGCAGCGTTTCTCAGTGCCACTAGAAAGCTTGCACTGCTACCTACTACATCTACGTAAAAGTTTATAAAAATTGTGAGTGGATATTAGTTGTGTAGTCCAAGGAAGCAGTTCGTTTTTAATATTACAATACTGGCAACACTGTTGGTGTTGGGTTATGTGGAGAATGTCTTACATTCCGGGTGAATGCACTGTATGTTAAGTAAAATATTGAATATTTCAGGAAAATTTAACTATACTGTTAAAGATGCACTTGCATCTCGGAAAGTCCATTGGAGGGCATATCTCATGGAGGAAAGGCTGATATACCAAGTCTCTTACTTTATACCTTCTTACTTTGGGACTCTCAGATTTATTACACTTACTTACTAACTAACATACTTGGACTTCTTTGTGGGATAAGGAAACATGTTAATTTCTCTTGGGATACCTAGATCCTGTCTTGGGCCGCTGACGACTGATATTTACAAAAATCTATCCTAACAACACCAATATGTCAATGGAACTCCGATAGCGCATGATTTCCAGAATTGGGTGATATCCTGATCCATAATATGACAAATTAAAAGGTCAATCACCTACGCTGAAAGATAGATAATTCTGACGTTGTAGCGTTCACCGGGAGTCAAACCCGGGAAATCAATGATCACTTTCGAATCTTCGCAGAGGCACTTTCGCACAATGTCAGTAAGTCATCAGCCACTGCCCAAAATGTCTTGTAGCATGGAAACAATTTGTTAGAAGTGGTCCTACGTTCTTGGATGTCTTGTAACTGGCCAAAGGGCCTTCATTGGCCAATTGTTCAAACTCGCTGCTAAAGAATTACACTTTCCGAGTTTCAGAAGGATGTTGATTAGGTCCGAAATTGTCTGAAACCAAACTTTTAAGACTCAAAGTTCGAATCTGCACTGAAGCTTAACTTTAGAACTGAGATAGACTGTCACTTTCGTATAACTGAATTCGGCAGCACAGACTGATCTGAACTGGTCGAAGGTTCAAGTAATACTCGATTTCAATCGGAAGGGAGAGAAATCTCTTATAGGAAATTTAGACTGAAACATCTGGTTGATAGGTTGTGCAACAGGGTAAACAAACCTTGGTGGAAATGAGGCAGAAGTAAGTTTCACAGAACGTGACTAATCCCGAAGGGTAGGAATTTGGTTATGGTCACGTTCAATAATGTCATTCAATGACAAGCAGATGTCGATATTCAGATGACATCAATTTTCTTCGATTGGCGACCAATAGACGTGAGATGGCAGCTACAATAACTTACTCATAGCGGATGCAGGTGTTTGGCATTCTCAAGCAATACAACTCTATAAACGTGATTGAATGGAAACTTATAGATCGGATGTTGTTATCAATTGATTATTGGTGAGGATGAGTCATGTCCGGCTTTCTCACTGAATCATCTTCGCAGGTGTAAGATATTAATTGCTTTCGGGGAAGAGACGTGACTCCATGTTAGAATGGAATCAATACTCTGATATTTCAACCGGTGACACCAATTTCAGAGATGGAAGGTTTGCCTGTAAACAGTGTCCGAGCAAACCCTGGCTACCGATGTATTGTCCTTAAGCTAAATATTACAAAATATTAAAATTAAAATTAGCAACCTTGATTTTCTTTCCCAAATTATCAGTTTTAGGATTTCTTTTTCGATTTCTAAATTTCGTTTGTGTGGAGAAACAAAGTATTCTAGTAAATTCTACAGTAATGTGACTCTCAGAAGGAACATTTGTTGTCGAACGATATTGCGGAATATCACCACATCATGCTTGCTGTAAGGGGTGGAATTTAGTATGAAATACCCGAAATTTTCATTGCAAGAGAATTCCGATAGAATCAGTGATTTAAAAAGCAACGCACATGTCAGGTTTATATATAACGTTGATATTGTTCCATCATGTTTAAGAATTAGAGTAACTTCGCCAAAATTCGTATTTGTAAATATCCGGATTTCAATATTTTCAGGATGCAGTAAGGATTTGGAAGAATTACGATCTGCTTGCAAGGGCTCCAACAACTCAGATGCTTGGATGTCAAACGGTCGGTAGACTGACCACGGCATTTATATACCTCGCTGCACTGCGCTCACAACTATTAATACATCACCTGCTGAATAACTATAATAAATAAAGATGACAAAATCTTCATGAGTGATAAGTGCAACTTTTATGTCTAGCAGATATCAATGTTAACACGTTATCTCATTGACGACGAACCCATTTGACTTTTCGACAAAATATACACTTATTGACAGTGAAGGAAGTACGCAGATGAAATGATGAAATTTGTAATTTGTTACTGTAAATTATACAAATATTTGTACACACATATTTAACTTTGATTTACCTTGCAAGTAGTTGCTGATGAACGTAATAAAACAACTCTCCTCTTCGGTCCCTGTCAACGCTCGTGATATTCCCCATAGTTGGATAGTAGAAATGCCACGTCCCATGGAACTGGTTTAAATTAATGTCTTCCCTGTAGTAAGCTAGGATTTGTTCTGTGTTGCTAGGATTTGCACTCTCAATTTGCTCGACCACTATTGTGATGTTTTCAAGAGATTCAACGTCACCCAAATTTCTCTGAAACGTATGGCAAATATCTTAATAGTTACATTAATTCTTGACAGTGAGCATTTAAATTATCATACTGGAATTATTACACTACACATCAAGTTAGTATGTGAAACCAGATACAAGAGCGCACAGTTAATCTCGTGTGTCCACTTCCGGTTTAGTCCAAAGGAAAAAATCTTTACGTTCTGTTTCTTAGGCGAGCTTTTCACACAGACGCTCGCCGCGTTTTTAGGTAGATTTCGAAGAAAATATACCTATTGAGATCGGTACGATATGAAAGTGTATATATATATATATATATATATATATATACACTTTCATATCGT